>JANHFX010025958.1:0-11562 GCA_027560015.1 Chloroceryle amazona
CTCCCCTCCGCCGCCGGGGCTCCGGGGCTCCTGGCCGGGCCGGGCCGGGCCGGGTCGTGGCAGATCAGGGCAGGGCGGACCAGGGCGGACCGGACCGGACCGGACCGGACCGGACCGGACCGGACCGGACCGAGGGGCCGCGCCCCGCCCGCCCGCCTCAGGCTGAGCCCACCCACGTGAGCAGGCGGCCGCCGCCCTCGCGCGTCCCCTCCGCGGCGGGAAGACGGCGGCAGGCGGAGCCTCCGCGGGGCCTTCCCCAGGCCGCAGGGACCTGCCCAGCGATGGCGGCTTCTCTCCCGCCCACAGACAACGAACGGCTGCGGCTCCGTCCTGCATCGCCCCGAAGAGGGAGAGGAGCTGAACGGAACCGCCGCCTGCAGAACCGAACCCTCGGAGCTGCCCGAGGGCCAGGCCCCGCTGGCGCTGGTGAGGTGGGACCGCTGCAGCGCATCTGTCCCGGGGCTCCTCCGCAGCACTGCTGGGCCTGAAGAGCCTTCTGATAGGAGCCCCTGCAAAATCTGAAAGGAACTGAGCAGCGTGCGGTGCTGGTGACGGCAGGGGACTGTCCTCTGGAGGAGGAGGAGGAGGAGGAAGCAGCTCCAGTTGTGAAGAACGAATGAAATCACCTAGGGAGAAGTGTAAGGAAAAAGGAGGTAGCGGACTTAACAGGACACAAAGGCTGCTACAGAGGATGCCAAAGTGGTGGTGGCAGAAGCAGAACAAGCTGGGTATTGATGTGTGAAAGAGGGCGGGATGGTGGAGCAGGGCAGGATGAAGACGACGGATCATTTGAGACAGCAAAGATGGAAGGATTGCTAGATGGGCCAGTAGGTTTCCCTCTTGACTGGGTGAGTGCAAGTAGCAAAAAAAGTAAATGTTCCACAGCAGGTAAAAGAAGTCCTTGCCTGTCATATGAAATCTGACTCACCAAAAAGCCTGTAAGTTGTCCAGAAACTCAACTGCAGCTTGTAACTTCATTTCATGACAACTCTGTGTGAAGATGCTGTGAACTGGAGTTTGGTTGTGTCTGCTGTCAGGGCATAAAGAGAATTGTTTGAACCTCAGGCAGGCAAATACGGCCTGCTTTGGAGACAGCTGCCAATTCTCAGGCAAAGTTTGCTTTGCATATATATTGTGATCATCTGCTGGAAATGAATTTTCAGTTGTGGCAGCAACATCTGGAGTCAGTCGCCTGCTCACAATGGATTCTACAAACAAGCAGAGACACAATGCCCAGGGAGCCGCCCTGCTCTGGGGCCAAGCTCCAGGACTACGGCCTCGGAATGGTGGGGCCCAGATGCTAACGCTGGAGGGGCCTTGAGCTCAGAGAGATCCGGAGTCACCTTCCACAGCTGGTAAGTAAACAGAACTGCAGACAGTGAACAGGTCAACTGCATCAGCCCCCATACCTGCCCCTGGCAACTTAGAAGCCATTGACCCCGGTACCATTCAGTGTGTCCATACCTAAGGGGTCACAGTGTATCCTCTTTATTAAAGCCCAATTCATGGAATTTTATGATAGCATCTTTGTTTTGATTTGGTGGACAAGGGAAACATCAGCTTACAGAAAAAAAAAACCTAGAAAATTTGATCTGCATAAACACTAAAGAGTCAAAGAATATTTTTAACAGAGCCATGTGTATGCATGATGATCTCATTCATTCAGAACAATTAGGCCTGGGGTTGTTGGAGTTGTCTCTTAATTAGATGGCCAGTTAGTAAGCTCAAAGACCTTTTCTTTGTTGCATGTTTCTGAAGACCAGTGAATATTCGGACCACGATACAAATAAAAGCTCAGCTCTTTAAACTTCTACATGGGTTTTCTGCATTGGGAACCACAGTGGGTTTTTCTTTTTTTTTTTTTTTAACCAAACCTCTGAAATTCTGAAGTGTCAGGGTCTATTGGCAGGCCTGTAGTACCTTTCTAGCCTTCAGATTTTGTTACAGATACTTTATAGAAAAGTTGTCAAATGCTGTTTTTTTTTCTATTTCCACAAATGCAATATTTTTAGGGCATCCCACTGTACTTGGAGAGGGGACAGAACTGGAGCAAGAGCAATGCAGTGGAAGCAGACTCAGCGAGCAGCTCAACTCTTTGGACAGTCACTCTGCTTGAGATCAGATTTTCTTTTAAACTCCCAAAATATCCCCCATTTCTGTGTCTGATCCACGTACAAAGACAAAACACCCTTGCAACCTATCAGCAATCTTTAACTTATTTCCTCCCAGTGCTTACGTAACCCATAAGCAAACTTCACACCTGGAAATTTACACCCATTGCCCCACAGCAGGGGAAAATCACTAATTGTTCTGCCAGCCTGATACTGATAAATCCTGTTCATTCCCAAATTCAGTTCTATCAGCGGCTGCTCCTGAGTAAGCATCCTCCTGTTCTGCCCTTTGCCTACTCTGGCAGAAACGGCTCAAGTGCCCTCTAGTGTGGTTTCAGAATATCTAGTCCATGCTTTTTTCCCCCACTTTTGTGGGACTAAACGAGAGGGTTTGTATTTGGCATGAAACATTTTTGTAAGTCCATAGAATTTGATGACGTGAGCCCCTGTGAAAAATACTTTTGACTGACAGATTTATGGTGATGGTTGTTTCACAGGTGTATCACCTGGTTTATCCCCCAAATGCAAAACTTTACCGAGCGTGTCTGAATTTTTCGTGACGATTATATCTGCTTTTGAAGTGATGCTGGTTTTGGGTTCTTTTCCTTGGTATGGATGGGTTTAGAGATCACCATTCTGGAGAAAAAAGAAAAAATAGATGGTCCTTCTATTTACTTTTTCAGTTTCTTGTATTTCCAAACTTTTAATATATATTTATCAAAGCCAAGTTTCTTTTTCTTTATACTATAATTTTAGTAGCTTTATGGCCACAATAAAAATCTTCTGAAATGCTCAAGTGATTCTTACTTTTCTGTTTGAATAGCTTTCCTAGCTGATTCAACCCTAAGAAATTTGGCCCTTTTAAAGCTATTCACAGTCTGAATAATGAACATGCTTCAATCATCTCCGAGCATATGTTTCTGGAAGCTTTCCTGGCTGTAGTGCATGGTCTTTGAAATAAGCTTCCCATTTAATCTAATATGCTGCTTTAGCTTCAGTAGCATGCGCACCATGAGCGCCAATGGACTCGGGCACCTTTGTTTTTTCCAAACTGGAGGTAGAAATGGGAAGAGTACAGGCCAGGGACTAATATAATTGCTTCAGACATAGAATCATAGAATGGTTTGGGTTGAAAGGGACCTCTAAAGGCCATCTAGTCTAGCCACACTGCAGTAAGCAGAGACATCTTTAACTAGATCAAGCCCTATCAAGCCTGATCTTGAATGTCTCTAGAGATGGGGCCTCCACCACCTCCCTGGGCAACCTGTTCCACTGTTCCACCACCCTCACAGCAAACAACTTCTTTTTAGTCCTGGTTAGCTCTATCCAAAATATAACTTCTTCCTATTGTTCAATCTACCCTTCTCTGGTTTAAAACCACTGCCCCTCATCCTATTGCTACAAGCCCCCTGTCAAGACTCCCTCGCCAGCTTTCTTTAACCCCCTCCATGTACTGGAAGGCTGCAAGAAGATCTCTCAGGAGCCTTCCCTTCTTCAGGCTGAACAACCACAGCTCCCCCAGCCTGTCTTCATAGGAGAGGTGCTCTCAGCCCTCCTCTGGCCCCACTCCATCAGGTCCATGTCCTTCTGGTGTTGAGGGCTCCAGAGCTGGACATAGTACTTCAGGTGAGGTCCCACCAGAGCAGAGTAGAGTGGCAGAATCACCTCTCTCAGTCTGCTGGCCACACTCTTTTGATGCAGCCCAGGATGCGATTGCCCTTCTGGGCTGCAAGTGTGCACTGTTACCTTGTATCCAGCTTTTCCTCCAAATCTTGCCGAGTGGTGAAATTGTCAGAACTGACTTGAAAGAAGTGCCAAACATACGTTCTGGTCACAGCGACAGTCCCTCTACTTTATCAGTACCTGCCAGTAAATGCTTAAGGAAACAGCTTGGGAATGTAAGTGTAAGAAGAGGAAGAGTACTTCCCTAGTATTAGTCTTCTGGAATTCAGTAATGTTTGTTTTAAGAAGAACAGGAAAAGAAAATTTAGAGTGAGAATAATGGAAATAAAGGACAGCCCAAACTATCCAGCTGTGGAATGATTTCAAAGGAAGAATCCTGTCATTTGGCTCATCTTTACACAAACAAACTTAAACACTAGAACTGGATCTCTCCAATTCTCCTCTGGTTCACAGATGGTAATAAAACTCCAATACCTTTTTCCCCATTTTTCTTAACCACTTCATCCTCTTCCACTCTTGATGGCCTTTTCTATTACTTCTAAGACCTGGGAAAATGTACAAATCTATTTAAAACACTGGCAACCTTCCAGTCAGCAGTAGCAGCTGGGACAAGGATCAGCAGCTCGCTCCGACGGAATTTTTCTCTTGTTGTTTGGATACATACTGCATCACAGTATCATTGCATTGATACATTCCCTTCAAATTCTGTTTCATGTCTTTTTATCCTTAGCCTTATCACCTCCCTTCCCCAGAGCTCCTGCGTACACTCCATGTTCGTGTTGTTTATGTCTGCGTGGCAGTATCACCTTTCAGTCATATTTTCCCCTCACATCATTGTGTAGCTCTAGACACACATTTTAGCCCACCAACCTAGTAAAATATGTCCTAGTACTGCTGTGGTTTTCCTTTTCCACACTAAAAATATTTAAACTTCACAGTCCCCAATGAGTGCTTCCTACAGGGGTTAGTAGGAAGGGTTCTTGAGAAAAACATCAGTCACTGTCAGCACCTGACTTGAATCTTAAAATCAAAAGTGCTTGACTTCTCTACCCAGATACATTAACAGTTGAACACCTTTATAAGTTGCCAAGTATACGAGTATCTGTATGTGCACATTTGCTCTGGAAGGACATTTTGTACACCTCGAGTATGCTGACAGTTGTTTGTATAAATAGTTGTTTGTATAAATAGGGTTTAGAGCATCGTTAGGAAGCTGGTGAACTCTTCTCAGTTCATCAGCTTCCTAGCAAAGTTCCATGGAAGATGCATGCAAAACTCAGCACCATTTCATTCAGTTTGAGAAGCAAGCATTTACACAACAGCATAAAGCTCATATTGAACCTTTCCCTTCTACTCTGTCCTTGCAAAAGTGTAACTTGGGGTAAAATTCAGAAAACCTATTCAGACAACTCGGTGACTGAGATTCTGTTCGTTACCAGCACCTTGTCCTGCAGGAATCCTTAAATTTAGTTGGTGCTTAGACTCTGGACTACAAAATTCCCCCAACATTGACAATGCATGTAAAGAAGCTGCCTGGTAGGAGGAGTGGCATCTTATCTCCCCCTCTACCCCTAGAACACTTACCAAGCAGGCATGCTTTGAAGATGCCCTATGTATGTAAAAACTAGTGAAGTTAACACGTAGCTCAGCAGAGAAAATAACTGTGAGGAAGGAGGAGAAAGTCACTCTTGTTGCCAGTCTTTCATATGGCTAACCTGAGTCATGCCACTGAAAGTGCAGCCCTTGCCATTGTGTAGCCTGTAGAATGGATTAAATAGCAGAGAAATCTTCCCAAAAATTAATAAAAAAAAAATCCTGTAAACTTGCTGGAGTGAGGATTCCTTGCAACAGAAACCAAAACTTCTCTTAGATAACTGAACCTTATGTCCAAAACCTCTGTCAGTGCCTAGCTTAAATGAGTACTGCAAAAGCAGACGCCACTCTCAAAGGGCTTTTGATGTTTTCTGGGCTGCCCCATCCACTATAATAATGAGACGTGAGCCCAGCAAATGCAACTCAATCCTCACTGCTTATGGTCCTCAGCTTCTGTTGCTGGAATGATTATGGCCCTAAGAGGTAGATCTGAACTGAAGCCAGAATCTGTTGGTGGAAGCATACCAGGCAATACATCTCTCCTTCATTCCCCAGGAGCTAACCCACCTTACAGAACTCACTGATGGAACTATTATTTTTCATCATGTTACAAATCACCACTGTCCTTTATGTCAGTAAAGTAAAATGCGGAAAATATGTGGCACGTTTCACCACTCAGTTCTCTTATTTCACATTCCAGTCTTGACACATTTTTGAAGGACCACAGAAATGTGTAGTTTAAAACCTGTCTAGTAAACTTCCTTGATCCTGAGGCATACGCTTTGAATTTAAGTAACTTTCTTTTTTTCCGTTGCCCTTTGGAAGAATTTCCTTTTCCTACTTGGCTCAAATAGTTTTCAAACCAAGACAGCAACAGCACGTTCAATCCTGTGGTGCAGATTGTGAGTCAGGGCCTTTGGAACCTCCATGCTGACTGAATGAAATGACACGTGCCCCCAGGCAACAGCCCCAGGGGTATTCCTGGACCGGCTGGCAATGTTCACAGTACCATAAAGTACCCTGAATTTCTGCTGTCGAGACACAGGACAGGAGCCCTGTAACTTTCTAGGCAAAGAACAGAACTGCACACCATCCCCTAGATCATGGCACACAACACAGAGATTAGCAGAGCGTTTTAAAGGCTTTCTTTAATAAACAGTCCCAGGCTGCTATGAAATAGGTCACTCTTGGACCCTTTTTCATGTATTAGATTTTAATTCCCTAAAGAGGAGAACGGTTTTACATGGGAGTAAACCACAAAGCAGAGCTAGGACAAGTACTCAAGAACTTAAAGTTCTGGGCTCACTCCAGTAGCCCAGTCCCTGCAGAAAATATCCACTTTCATGCTGGGCCTCATGCTGGTTGTGATACATGCCTCATAGACCCGTGAAAGCATCCGGAGTCCAGAACAAATGAACAGGCAAAAGCCAAAAGCTCTGGAAAAACAGCCTTTTCATGTGTCACTGGGCATTAAGACCGGGAAGCACTGGCAGTACCTCAAGGCATTCAGTCTCTCAGAATGAGGATAATAACATCAGTCCTTCACACCGAGAAGTCTGTTAATACAGGAGAGAAGTACAGATGCAAGCATACCTCCACTGCTTGGTATATGCAGTCCGAGAGGAATCTGCAGTTTGTAAAAGACTGTATTGAATCCTGTGCTGCCCTTCCCACCTACGCTCCTATTTCTTCTTATATCACATTCTCCACCGCAGCCAGCATAACAAATTGGAAGAATAAAATGAATTTTTAAGGCTTGCTGCTTGGGTGATGTTCTTCACATTGCCTGAATATTCCCTGACTTTGACACTCAGAATGCATTTCAGGAAATTATAGTTGTGGAGTAGTCAGATATTACTTTATAATGAGATGCAGGGGTAAGGATCTGTCTTTGTGCATCTTCCAGCAGCGCGTACAGCAAGGTTACTGGTTGCTACCTTGTGCAATGTTTATTTTCCAAGTGAAAAGCAGCACGCTGTTTGATTTTGAAGGGGCAGGGTTCACACTGAACAGGGTTCTTCTCAGTGCTGGAAGGAATGCTAAGGCACAACTGTTTCTTCACGTGACATGTGGAAGTGAACATACCACAAAGCAAAACAGAACGTGCATTTGGATCCTCTCCTTTTAGGTCAAGGAAAAGTGTTTACTACAGTCCAGCATGTTCTCCATCGCAAAGCAGCGTGGTGAAGGTGAAGGTAGCTCCTCTTGGATTAATTATAATGAAGAAATCTGCCTCAGCTCCAGAACAATTTCAGGGATGGTGTGGAAGAGCACACAGTAACTCTTACAAAAGAAGATGGAGAGGGAGTCAAAGGATCACATACCAAAGAGAGAGTAAAAGAGCATGTAGGCAGTGCCAGAGTATGTTTTACTTCAGGGAAAGCATCTCAGCTTTTTAAATCAAGGCCCATTAAAGACTCATTCTGCAGATGCCCTTTTCAAAACAGTTTCTAGTCTGTGTTAAAAGCTTGCATTGTGATATGATGCATGTCTTGGAAATTGTCAGTTTCTACGGCCATGTGAAGAAACAGAATCTCACTCTGTTATTGATGGTGCTTTTTTTTTAAGCTATATAAGGAGTTTGTGTTTTAAAGCATGCTAGAAAAGACAGGTATATTCAAGAACATGAAATCAGGCTGTGCATGGGCAGCTGCCACTCACTCCTGTGGTCTCAGCACTCGTTTTCAGTAGTCAATCACACTGTAATCCACAGCACAGACTCTTAGCCCAAGGCCAGATAAGTTTATCCCTGGACCTCCTGTGACTCATCACAGAACTAGTTCCATACCTCATTTTCCATGCTGACCCAACCAGCTAGATTAGTTCAGAATGACCTTAGCCCTTATAAATAGCAGAATTCCTTCTAATTAAACCCTGAGCAACAGTTTTGATAACCTGTTTTCCTTTGGTATTTTTCACAGTTTGACAGACAATGTTATTACTCTCTAGCCCAGGTTTCCTGGGAAACAGAGCATCTCCTTACTCTTCTAATCCTTCCAGGGAAATGAAGCCAAATTAAAACATTTCACGGGCATTCATTACAGTTTATCACAGGTAGCTCATGGACCTATCAACGTCAGCTACCCAGAAAGCTACTGCTTAATGGGTAGCAGATACAACTGCATTTCCTTTTTGTAAGTCACTTCTTGTCCAGAAGCAACATTAACCAGGACAAAGCTTCCTTTCCGGGCAGTGCTTTCTTTCATCCCAAGTCAAAGAAACGCTCCAGTTCTAAGAACTGGATGTTGCTATGGCAAAAATGTGTGAAAGGGCCCTTCACAACCGTGCAAGTCCAGCTTCTATTAGATATGTTTGTCTCCTTTGATTTTCTGGAGGGGAGCACATTCTTTTATGTTAAAGATGACAGCAGATAGTTCAGCTATGATACAGAACTTTATTCCTGTTCTTCCTTCGGCTAGGGAAAATTTAGAGGAAATGCTCCTTGGGAACACGTGCAGCCAGGTCTGAGAGGCTGTGCACGCTGCGACTGTTCACGTGAGCCTGCAAACTATGTCATCATCAGTCTTTCACCAGGCACACCCTGGCCACTGAACTCACGCACAGGTTGGGGTGGTCCTTTGTGTAAATATTAAGGACCACTCCTCTGCATCTTGCAAAGGAGGTTAACTTAGGAAGAGTCACTGAATCGACTCTTGATGGAAGTGTGCAACTCCCATAATTGGGAATCTACTCGAGTAGAGAGAAATCAAGCCCAAAGAGCAAAAAGGAATCTGCAAAGAGAGTATGTCAACTGGTAATTGAATGAACACCTCTCATTTGTTTAGTGGAAAGCTGGGAGGGGTCTCAAACAGCCAAACTGTGGCTGAAAGCTGCATACTGGGAGAGAAAAGAAAAGCAAGAGAGGTATTCTTCTATCCTCATTCCCATGTTGGCCATTAAGGGAAGATGCTAGAAATACTGTCTGGATCATGCTTGCTGTAGAAATTGAGTAGTTTACAGGATCCTGTGATTTTCCAGACTTGCAAAGCTTTTTCTGAAAAACAACTTTCAGAGACAGGCCAGGATTTGAAGGACAGCAAATTCTGGATACTCCTAAAGAAGAGAAAACCAGGCCAGTGCAGTTGTCAGCGGCTCTAACCATGGTTCTCAACAGCCTCGTGCGAGCTTTGCAGACTAATCCATCATGCAAGCTCCTGCTGCAGAGCAAGTAAATATATTAAAAATAAAAATAAAAAATCAAATAGTGTGGAAGGAAACAAAGAAGCAGACTATTTGCTCAGACAGTTGGAGAAGCACAGTCCCTTCTGACCTCCTTTATAATCCAGGGAGCAATTCCTGAGCTGCATTCTGAGACAGAGGCAGTGTTGCCAGGCCCAGCATTCCGGTAATTACGCAGTGGAAATGGAAGCAGCCAGAACAGATGCCAACGGTATGATGCAAGTTTCATTGTCCCTGTCAGAATGGGAGTCCATTATGTTTTTTGGGCTATTAGCTTGGAATTTCAAGTCTGCTGTAATTCCATTTAAATCATACGGTTTAAACTGGGAAATAAGGTTGGGGTGGGGTTTTTTAAGGGAGCTCCTCCTGATTTTCTGGCTTATGCTTCTCTGAAGGGCTATTTTGGCTCTTCAACAGGGAATGGGAGCTTAGTGTGAATAGAAAGAGCTGAGGAACAGGAATCAGGTAGGGAAAGGCGAAATGGCTTTAAGCTGAAAGAGGATAGATTGAGGTTAGATATAAGGAACAAAAATCTTCCCTGTGGGGGTGGTGAGACACTGGAACAGAGAGGCTGTGGATGCCCCATCCCTGGAAGTGTCCAGGACCAAGTTGGATGGGGCTTTGAGCAACCTGCTCTAGTGGGAGGTGTCCAAGCCCATGGCAGGGGGCCTGGAACTAGATGATCTTTAAGGTTCCTTCCAACCCAGACCATTCTGTGCTTCTGTTCTGTGATTCTGTGAAAGCTGAACAATCCTCCACAGAGTTAAGAAGCACACATAGGAAAGTTTTGCTGTCCATAAAGCATAAACCCAGAATAACTGTGGGTGCATGCTTGTAAACCACTTAATTGTACAACAGTTGAACACCAGAAAGAAATAACAGTATTGTGCCCTGCTAATCTCTCAAAGGTCAATGTGTTAGCAGAGAACAATTTGGAAGACAGTGAAAAACTGAGGAAGAGAAGGTCAGGCCTGGAAGGAGAATAGTAAAATTCCAGTCTATAGGGATTTATTTTAAATATTTTAATTCTGAAGTCAGTTTGGGGATGATCACATGGATTAAAAACTCCAGCTTTCTTCTATTAATTGAAATTAAACAGCACTTGCTCAAGCAAAGATAGTTTCTTATCCATCTGTCATTACAAATAAAACTAATACCATATGTCTAGCAGTATCTGACTATCCGGTGCTACAGTTGGCTAACACCTCTTTGACAAGTTTCCCAGAATGCTCTGCAATGAGAAAATAACCCAAACCAAATGGTCTTTGCCCCAGGATCTGCATAATTGTAAAGACATTTACAGGTTAGAAAGCTGTTTCAAATATCCATATGCTTGTTTCATCTACGATGGGGTGTGTAGGAGCCTGTGGGGGAACGGACACTTTGATAACAGAAGGCTCTTTTATAAAGCAATGCAAGCTGGATTTTGAAGCTGGACATGTTCAAGATGGTAATAAAATGTCAGTCCACAGCAAATATGACTAACTAGTGCAGTTCATGAACTGACGTTATGAATTGCCTGCGAACTGAATGTTTACTTTGCAATTTGATAATCCCATTGACAAAAACAGGACGAGTCTCTTCTTTCCTTAAGTATCCTTACCTACATTGGTTTGTTCCGTAATAACCCAGGAGCTGAAACTATTAATCACTTTTGGAGTTTTCCTCAAAAATCTCTTGATGAATGGAAAACCTGGAAAGCACAAACGTGATTATGATAAATGTCAGGACTGTGTAGGCACCGGCGGCCAGAGAAAAGCAGAGAACATGAAGTGGAATAAGAGAGGTTGGTGCTTCTAGAGCAATGATGACGTTGGCTCTGGGCTAGAAACCCACATATCTGGAGCGGGGCAGCTGCCTCGGCCCACCGCAGCGCCAAGAGAAGGACCAGGAGGGTAAAGTTGCGTCAGACCAGGGATCCTCTGCCCCTCACCTTCTGTGCCCGGCCTCCCGGGGTCTCCCGGCTGCGCTGCGGCCCCGCGGCCAGCAGGGGGAG
>JANHFX010025959.1:2831-15055 GCA_027560015.1 Chloroceryle amazona
GTACCATTGAATTTTCTCTTGTTTTGTATTTCTGACTTGAGTCCCTCGTTGTTTTGCTTTTCAAACCATTACAGTGTCAAAGGCAGGAGACAACATCCGCAGCCCATCTCTCATCTACTAGGTGGGTCACCTGGTCATAGAAGGAGATCAGGTTGATCAAGCAGGACCTGCCCTTCATGAATCCGTGTTAGCTGAGCCTGATCCCTTGATTATCTTCTATGTACTGTGTGAGTGCACTCAAGATTCAACCACTGCCAGATGAAAAAAAGCCAAAGATCATAAAATCATAGCAAAATATTTTTAACATGATAACTGTATACGCAAACTTGTTCCTTGATTCCATTGTTTTGAAACTAGCATTGTTGAAAGAGTCCTGGTTACTGTGCTAAAAGTGTATATGAACACTTAGGGTAGGATTTTCAAAAGTACTTAGCACTGGTCTTTTTTTGCTGCCTCTGAAAGCAGAAATAATTCAGTGCTGACAATGTTATCCTTAAATTTTATAGTAGAAATTATACCTCATGTGGCCCCATTATACCTCTTTTCTCTCATCTAATTAATGCTCTGTTTTAATTAATTTACTCTTCAAATTGTTTAGCCAGGAATATTCATTGGCTGATCTCACTTTTGTTACGTAATCCTCAGAAAGACTTGCTGTTTTTAGGGAATATATGACACATGTATGTGATTTCAGGAGCTATCCAAATGTCATGGCAACATACTGACTAATGCAACAAAAATCTGGAAATTCTGTTAAGATAAGCATAAAAAATGTGTGACTGATAAGAACTCTAGATTCTAAAAAATGGTCTATATATCTTGCAAATGCAGTGGTACATTTCCTTGAGGTTGCTAACATATCTTGGGTTTAGCCCATCTGGAAGAATCAAGGCATCAGATTATTTTGTTCTTTTCTTTTTGGTTGGATGAAAGTTTTTCTTCTCACCAACACTAAAATGTGAAGAGGTAAAATAAAACATATACTTAAATGATTTGAACATGTAAAGTTTAAGTGCGCCTTTCTCTGTAAGCTCAGGTCTGTGCTTTCTTAATGGGATCATAAATTTAGAAATAATGTAATGGCACAATTTTGTCTTTTAAACCTGATCTAAAATTAATGGCTCAGACTCTTGGTTACACCACAGCATGACTGGGCTAGTACTAATCAGTGAATTTCCACTAGTATCTTACATAAGCACAAAACAATTTAGGATTTAGCATGCACATTTACAACACATAAAGAATAAGAACTCAAAAAAAGTTACTTCCTTGTAACTCTAGAACCAACCTAACATCTTTGTGAACATCTTGTTTCTACCTGATGAAAATGCCAAAATCAAGAACTTTTTACAGAACTCCACAAAAAGCTAAAGAATTAATGCTACCAATTAATTACTATAAGCAGAGATACTTTTCTTCAGTGGTGAATAAGACTAGCATGCATCACCATTCCTGGTCATTATTTTTCTAGTTTTTGACCAATGACAGCATTTAAAGATGGATAGAATCAGCAAAGAACACGTGAACTTTAGAGACATCCTGATCTGAACCTGAAATCTGGGTTGGATCATTATCTTCGGTTTGAAAGTGGAAGAAATATGAAGTAGTGCAGATTGTCATCCAAACAGCCTGTTTCAGACTCATCATTGCTCTTTTGTCCATGGATTTCACTGCCAGACACTACTGGCTGATTTTTTCCAAGCAGATAACTTTCACAGGGACTTCAGTTGCTTTTGTGCAGTTACTTAATGGAACTGCTTGATACCACAGCTTTGTTAGAGATCTTCTTAGGAATAATATCCTCTCATTTTCCTCAGATTTTAGTCAAACATTATACTTTATACTTTCCAGTGAAGGTAGTGTTTTCTTTTATGTGTGAAATGTTAATTGCTAAGGTAGATTAAATAATTTTTTAAACATGGAATTAAAATATTAGCATTAGTTTTAATGAATATTAAGGCATAAGTACTTTTTCTGCAATAACCCTGCAAGGTTCAGTTGTTGTGTAACTTTTTAATAAAGAGGAATTATTGCTGCTGCTTAACATGATTTTCCAAGAGACATTTTTTTTTCCTTTTCTTTTCTGAACCACAGACTCCATAGAAGTGAATTCAACACCAGCTTGGATGATAAAATAGTAATATGGAATACTGGCATATTCCTTCTTTCAGCATGGAAGATTCTACACAGCAGACAACAGTGACCTAATTACAAGAGGCACTACAGGAAATAAAAAAAGAAAATGGAGTAATGTTTTGGTTCATTCATTCTTACTATCAGCAGCTCCTCCTGTATAATTTAGAAATAAAATCATTCTTCTTATGACGTTAGGATTGTTCGTATACAACAATTGAAAGACATAAATTAGAATATATAGAGGGAATACCAAAGATTAATTATATCTGAAAAACATTATATAGTATGTTTTTCCAACTTTTTCCATATCCTTACCTTGCTGTTGAGCTAGTAGATTCAAGTGTGTATTAACCAGCAGGTGGTAGCAGTGTTTAAGTTTTCTAGAACTGGTCTATAAATCATACAAGTTACTAATATATTGACAAAAAGAAAAATATTTCAGAGACTGCAGACCACACAATCAATCCTTATGCAAGTTCACCTTCTTATCAAAGTTATTCCATTTTATTGATGATGGATGGACATTTACTTGACACCTTTAAGATATTTCAAAGATTATTCTATGTACAGGATATTGATAAAATGAGACTAATAAGGCCCTATTATATTATCTTCTTTCTGTTAGGGTGTGAATTATTAGCCTAGTGGTTCATCTTCATTGTAGTACTCTTTTGAGCACTGTTTCCTTTGCATCTACAAAACATAGAAATACTTTGGAAGAATTCACATCGGTGAGATTTTTTTCATGTCCTCTTCAATTCTAGTATGTGACCTCTAGGATGTGAGCTCTATCCTCTTATTCTAGTCATCCTTGCAGCAACAGCCCACATTCAGGTAAATACTAGCAGGAAGACTCTGGCAACAAAATACACAGGGCATTGCACAACATTCCAGAATTTGCATTTAAGGCATATTCTTTGCTGTTCCACGTTAGACAACCCAAAATCTCAGAAAAAGTGATATGACAAAAATATAAAACAACCTGAAGTATACTGCAAAATAGTTCTGATAACTTATTTTTGTAGTCTGTATACTTTCTGATTTTAGCAGGGAGGAGGAAAAAAAAGTTAAGCAGTGAGATGCAAGATGAAACCAGCAGATCTGAGTCACAAGTCAGAAACAGACAGCAATTTAGTTATAATATAATGTCATCTAAATACAACCGCAGTAAACTAATGCAGATGATCAGCAAACAAGTAAAAGAGTCTCCAAATGATTCCTGTGAGGTAATTTTGTCTATGGTGTTCTTAGTGACTTCATTTGTCAGTTAATAAGGCCTATCTGTATGGCAAGATGTATCCACTTGCTTGTACAAATAGACTCTGCTTCAGCTAAATTGATACAGCTGTCCTGAACAGGTACTGCATCCAGAATACTTCATTATAAACTATCTGCAGTTATTTTGGTATTAAAATGAGTTTATCATATGATTTTGGCATGGTTTTTTTTTTTTTAAATATTCTGAAACAGAATGCACATATAAAATTTAACATCATAACTATCAGAAGAAATGGAGATCTTGTGTCTTTCTTGGTACTTCAGAGGTAGTTGCAATATATAAACATGACACAGCTGCCAAGACCTGTTCCTCTTGGCAGAGACAACCACATTTTTGGGAACCCAACTTCCTCTCTTCCATTTACTGCAAGTAATTTATGCAAATTATTATATTTCTCAGGTTATTTTCATATATTCCTCTTTGATGAATACTTTGTTATCAATTGATCTTTGATTCAAGGAGGTCCCTAGATGTTGTCAATATTTTTTTTCTTGTGTGAATCTGATTGAGTAGTGTGAGTAAAGCATTATTTACTGCCTTGCATCTGCTAACAGCATGAAGAACAGATATTTGCAGTTGTTTGAAAAAAAAAAAAGAAAAAAAAGATTATCTATAATCATAGTAGAATTAAATATTTGGCTGCACCTACAACTTCATAGGGTGTCCTTAAAATTATAAATGTAGACAGCTGCTGAACTAAGTCCTCAATTAATCACCATGTGTTACCCCTTCTAACATGTTAAGAATTCAATAACATGTAGACTAAAAAAGCTTTGCTGATTCTTAGTAACAATGCAATTGAGAAGTTGCCTAGAAATTACAAAAGTGTGGCAGCACATCACATCTGAATTTAAATGGGTTGAACACCATAGTTAGACAGCTTCCAGACAAGATCTGGCTTCTTTTTGCTGGCTTAGGCTAAAGGAAATGACCCCACATCTCTCTGCAGCCTGCAGAGCTCAGGTATCTCATTACAGCCTGCAGTTCACTTTCTTTTATCTGAGTTTGCTACAAGTATTTTACACTGATATTCTCTATAGTAAAGGTTGACAAGGTAGTATGAATATTATCCCCCAGGTTTCGATCCCATTGTTTCAGACATCCTGGTGCTTGTTCAGAATTTCTGACCTCCTACTACACGTTAGTTTCAGAAAAGAAATAATCTTTATGATAAAATGTATAAACTCCATCCATGGTCCTGGATTAGTGATAGGGTTAGTGAAAGTGATGTGGTTTTCAGCCACATGAGCAAATCTGTGACTTGCAGCATGAAGAAGTTTGGACATTCCTATAGTGGCCATATAAGAGATATAACTGAATTTTAAAAGATAGGTTGAGCACACAGTTAATTACTGTAAAATTAACAGTGTTAATAAATATTTTTTTTTCCACTTCTCAACATATCTAGTTTGTTCATGATCCACTGAATGTCTAATCTAAATCCCCCACAAAAAGTGGAAAGACCTTCTGTCTTTAAATAAAATTGAATGTGGACCCGAAATATTTATTCTATACATTTGCTTCATGAATATAAAAAGTTTGCTCTTTTATGTGAAATCAACTACTTCTCAAGGAGGGTAGAACCTCATTCTCTACATTGCTGATGAAAAAAAGCAACATTAATTTTTTATCCTGCTGTGTGATGAATCACACTTGTTCCCTGTTAATTTCTAAATGTACTTAACCTGCTTTTCCATACCAGTGCACAAAGAAACATAACAAATTTATTTATGAGCTGTATTTTTAATAAGGTCAAAATGTAGTCACTGGTTGGGCACGTTCTTGTTTATTGCTTGGAAGGTTTGGTCATTTGGCAATTTTTTTGTTTTCAGGTTGTGAATTTCTGGAATGACAAGCAGGCTTTGACATGTGAGCTTTCATTTGGCTTTATTTCAACGATCCTTCTTTAATAATTTACGGATGCCTTTCATATCAATAGTTGCTTTATGAGACCCTTTACCTTTCCTATATTACACATTTAATGAGTAGTGTATTCCATATTTAATAATTAATTTTCATATTCAATTTGCAAAGAAAACCACATAGTAATGATTAGAAGTCTGCAGTACTTGAATATGATGGATTGTTATCTGCTTTGGTTATGCCTCATATGTAGTCATAAATATGTTACAACACCAGCCGGTAAGCAACTCCAAGCACACTTTGTTGGGTCAGTCACAACACTCTTGTACCTAAGGTAGTGTTGAGTGAACATCTTCCAGAAGGGCAGACATCTGCAGTAGCTGAGCTCTTAAGCATTTGGTTCAATCACAATATTTCTACACTCCTGTGAAAATACTTAATCCCTCCCTACAGTTTTTACCTATCAGTAGCCCCTGCTATGAGCATTCCTCTCAGCATATTCTACTCTAACTAAATGAAAATCAGTACTGCCATACTGACATTCCCTAGTGAGCATAATAAGGCCATCTTGTTTGAGGTTTTCCTTTAATTTCCTGCCATAGATTCTTCCTCTTGAAAGGCTGAGTGAACTTTTATGCAGTAGGCATGCCAGATATTGCTAAACCATTTAGTCCATATGATAGTTATCTTACTGAGGTAAGTTAGGACTTGTGTTTTTGAATTATGGAAAATACTATTCCTTTAGAAAAAAATGTTCATCTATGTAAGAAATGATTACCCTTCTGAGTGAAAGGGGTATTGAGACGCTAAGAAGCAAGGAAGATAAAATGACCTGCTTATTGTACTGATTCACATGAGAGGCATGCAAGGACATAAAACAACACAAAGAATTGCAGCGTTTTTCCAACTGGCCTGCATTCTGACCAGGCACTGATTATTAGCATAATCCTAAAAATATATACTGTGAATAACTAAGTGCCTTGTTTCTGTTATGTAGCACCCAGTCTTGCTTAAGGAAGGGATGTCATGTTCACAGGCAGCCCAGTGAAGCTTATCAGATGCTGCAAGTAGTGCAGTCAGTCTGTGCTCATCATGTTGCTTTAGAAGGATTGACCTGGGGATGAATCAGCCATGAAAAATGATTTCATACATTTCATAATTAGGGCACTAGAAATTAGTGACGAAAACAGAAGCAGCTGAAGCACATTTAAAAATAATCTCACAAGTTGTTTATTCACTTCTCAGAGTATAAACTGAGAAATCTGGAAGAAGATCAGTCTCCTCTCAAGTAACCACCCACACTGTCCCTCAAGCTCTGTGCTATCACAACCTATTATTTCACTTCCCTTTGCTAGTGTCACTATCTAAATATCATTTAAATGTGTAAATTGGCAAAAAAATATTCAATAATTTACATCTGCCATTCTGGATAACATCTCCAGTTTCCTGGTTAGATTACTTACAGTGACTTGTAACACAACAAGCTAATCAGCTGTAATCGTCTAGCAGGCTTGCCCTGTGGTTGCACACATCTGCTGCTGCTTATTGTTTCTCTTTGAAAACACAGTCTTTTCTCTCATGGAGAATTAAACTGATATTACAAAACAATGGATAAGAATAATGAGCTAAGTTCTGCAAACTAGAAACAAGAACTGAGGAACACTGACCATATTTCAGGTTAGTAATATTTTCATTTAATCCCAGGTTTTTGCTTTGGTTGTTTGGTGGTATTTTTTTTTTGTTTGTTTTGTTTGGGTTCCTCCCTCCCCCTTCTTTTTTTTCCCTGACAGAGCTTAATTCTAGGGAAGGATATGCACTTTGTTGCAAGAGGATGGTCTGGGAGAATAACAGAGCTGGAATTTGTGTTTAGAATGAAAATCAGGAATAATTTTTTTGAAATATTAGTATCAAGACGTGGAGCTTATTTAAATATTTTATAAATGCTTTTTATGTAGCTAGTTTATGACTAGGAAAATTATGTACAATTATTCACAAACAATGCACAAATGTTCACAAGCACTTCCTTCTTTTATTTTGGTGAGGGGGGAGTTGGGTTTGTTCTACATTAATGTTTCTAGTGTATTTTTGTTTCCAACAGTAAATCAATTCCTGCAGCATACAATCTTGGATATTTTCCCTGGTGTGCTTAAGCTGCAAGTCAGACTAGGACAGGAAACCACACTTAATCTTACTTGATAGTAACGATCTGTTCAGCAGAAAGGTCAAATGCCTACTAGATCTATAATAACCTTTCCCCCTTCAATGAGACATTGCTAACTACAGGCCAGACAGTCTCACCTATGTGCCTGGCAAGATCATGGAGCAGATCCTCCTGAAAACTCTGCTAGGGTACATGGAAATAAGAAGGTGGTTGGTGGCAACCAACATGGCTTCACCAAAGGCAAATCCTGCCTGACAAACTTGGTGGCTTTTTATGATGGTGTCACAGCACCAGTGGATAAGAGAAGAGCAACTGATGTCATCTTCCCAGACTTGTGGAAAGTGTTTGACACCATCCCAAATGACACTCTGGTCTTTAAATTGGAGGAACATGGCTTTGATGGATGGACCACTCAGTGGGTAAGGAATTGGCTAGATGGCCACTCTCAAAGAGTTGTGATCAACAGCTCAATGTTGAAATGGAGGCCTGTGACAAGTGGAGTCCTTCAGAGATTGTTACTGGGACCTGTGCTATTTAACATCTTTGTCAGTGATCTGGACAGTGGGATCTGTTCAGCCTGGAGAAGACTGCAGAGAGACTTTATAGTGGCCTTCCAGTACCTGAATGACCCCTACAGTAGAGCTGGGGAGGGACTTTTTATAAAGGCACACGGTGATAGGATGAGGGGCAATGTTTTTAAGCTAGAGCAGGGTAGGTTGAAATTAGATATTAGGAAGAAAGTCTTTACTGCATGGGCAGTGAGACACTGGAATGAGTTGACCAGAGAAGTTGTGGACACTTCATCCCTTGAAGTGTTTAAGACAAGGTTGGATGAGGCTCTGAGCAACCTGGTGTAGTGGGAAGTGTCCCTGTGCATGGAAGAGGTCTTGGAAAGAGACAGTCTTTAAGGTCTGTTCCAACTCAAGCCATTCTATGGTTCTATGATAATAAATCAATTAAGGAATGTTGCAAAAATGACCAAAACTTGCAAGTGTTGACTCGCATCTTGTTCAGAAGTTCACATTGCATTGAATAGATACTCTTCCTCTCTGGGGCACCTTGTCCATAATAACTGTTTTCAAATGAATCACCTGTCTCAGCTGCTATATATGTATACATAGATACACACACATATGTATGCATATAAGTATGTGTTTATGCACATACATATGTGTATATATACACATGTGTATCTGTATATATACACACAAACACATACAACTAATTATAGACGTATCTGTCTGAACACTTACAAAACTGCTGTATATAAGACATAAATTGCAAGTGTAGTAGACTCATATAACCAAGAAGTACACTTCAGACCATGACTCCAAATTTGTAAATTTGTTAGCAAATGTTTATTATCCTCTTGTATGCTTACTGCTTGTTCCATTTTGGTGTAAATCTAACAAATGTTATTC
This sequence comes from Chloroceryle amazona, assembly GCA_027560015.1. Lineage (NCBI taxonomy): Eukaryota > Metazoa > Chordata > Aves > Coraciiformes > Cerylidae > Chloroceryle > Chloroceryle amazona. The sequence continues at coordinate 11,692 of JANHFX010025959.1, forward strand.
AGACATTACTCAGATTATGAGGGAAAAGCTGGGAAACAAACAAACCAACCCACAAAGGAAAACTATATGTGAAACTGTGCCTGTGCTCAAAGCAGCTATGAGAGTAGTGTGCTATGGATGACTCATGCCACTTTGGCATTATCCTGTATTGTTTTCCTCTGGCTCACACCTCTGTAATTGTATATAATGTAATTAGAGGAAGAAAAGGGACTGTATGATAAGTGGTTGAATGCATGGAGGTCAAAGTACATATCTTTCCTTCTGTTTTAGGTACAAAATAGGTATTAGGTATAAAATAGGTTTTAGGTAGAAAATAGGCTTTATCATACAACCTCAGAAAAGTGTTCTGATCATCAGGCTATAGGATGTTTTGAAATAGGCTGTTTTCTGTCTAATTCAATATTCATCAGATCAATTTTAGATTTCCCATCAGGAATGAATGCCTTAAACCACTTCCATTCTGAACTTCTTACTTGGCTATTTTTATATTAGACATCTGATAAAATATTCAGTATCATCAAACTCACTGGAAGGGTGTCATAATGTTCTATAGCACACAAGTGAAGTTTCCTGGAAGGAAAGACGTCACAAGCTGTTCTTTGCATTCTCTGTCTCTGCTGAAGAGCACAGATTTGTGGTCAGGGCACAAAAGATGAAGATGCTCACCTGAGGATCAGGTGTTTTGTGCCATGAGAGGAAAGCAATTTTATTACTGTAAAATAAATATAACTTGACCTTTGAAGATCTGTGGTGTGGCATTTAAGGCTTACTCCTTTAAGCATTACATTATAAAAAGTAATTTTAGAACCAAAAGAGTGCTATGTAAAAAACTTAATTGGAAAAATATATGAATTGTCCTAGCATTTTTGCTCATTGAAGTCTACACTGTATGTACACTTATAAGTGTATGAAATATGCAACATAAATACTGGCACTGCATAAATTAGGATTCTGTCATCTGTGTCTAAGTGTCTAGACCAGGTATCCTGTTCAGTTCAGCAGTAGGTCAGCTGTTAAAATTTACCAACTACTATATAAACATTTGGAGTTTGGATAGATTTCAAAAATAGTAATGTTGTTTTCTTTTTCTAGTCTGGAAAATGATCCGTTACCTCTTCACCTACAGTATTTAAACAAAAAAACTAGACTATTTCATCTATAGGCTTGAAGATGATTGGTTATTTCTGTAACTGTTGTTATAAATAGTAATGGACTGGTTTAGAGTACAGGATTAACAATCAGGTTTGTTAACTTCTAACCCTGTTCCTTTCAATCATTTGTTGTATTATTCCACGTAAATCACTTCACATCTTTCCAAATGCATTCCATATCTTTAACTACTTTTCAGATTACAATACTGGTATTTGTAAAAGCACTTGATATTTTTTGATTAGTAGCATTGTAAGAAGCAAAAGCTCTTTCTAGATATGAGAAAATTCAGATGTAAAACTGAATATAAATGTATTGGATCCACCTGCCCTATATGAATAATTTTGTACTCTTTCATTTTCTTGGATCTGACAAAGTAACAAAAAGAAACTTGTTACTGAATTTACTTTGACTATACAATCTTGAAGATTTTTCCCCTTTGTCATAGAGCTTTTAACTTTTAATCGGTGTCAGTGGAATTCCATATGTAGATCCAAGATTAAGGAGCAAAAGTTGCTTTTAAAGTACATTACCTCACAAAGGTGCATATTATTGAGATTGTCAGGGAACCCTTCCTGCTCCTTTCACTAGTTCTGGACTTGCTGATATTTGCCTTCCATTAATAGATGATCAAAATCATGCCAGTTGTGAAAATTAAGAAACACAGCACTCTGTCAGAAGGTTTATGGTGACATGTTTTCTATGATATTAGGTCTTATATGTAGTATTACAGGACATATTCTACTCAGCTTGTATTGAAGATAGTATATCTAAATACTAAGAAAAAAAATGTAATAAATAAAATGGAAGTAGTATCAATAAGTAACTTCAGAGTGAGTAAGACAGACATAATGTCAATGTCCAATTTTTAATATCTATTGCAGATAAATATAGTCAAATTTGCTTAAACTCTGAGAATAGTTGCCCCAGTGAAATTCCTTTATGTGCTTGGAGAAATATGTTTTTCCAAAGGTAATAATGTTAACAGCCCTTGCTTTTGGATTACTTTGAAGGGAATTAAGGGCTATCAGTCTTCAAAGTGTGAAGAAAAAAACATTTAGTGTCCACTACAGCCCTGGAGGCCACACAGTTCTGCACTGCCTGAATAGAACTTTTTCCTGAAAAGAACAGTTTAAGTGACGAAATAAATTTTCAACATGATTTTTAAAACTAATCATAGAGATCACTGTGTTGAAGTAACAAGACTATTTGATTACAAGTGTGGAAAAGCTGGAAGGCATAAATACATGATCTTTTGAGCTATGAGGCTGAATCAACGTTCTAGATAAAGTGACACAATTTATACGAGCAGTAATTTGGTGTATTTTAACTGACCTATAGTAGAAATGGGGTCTTCATCTCACTACATAGGTGATGGACTTCTGATCTCAAATTTGCTGTAGAGTTCCAGCGTCCATCAACCTCCTTCTTATCAGATGAGATCAATATCTCCGATGTTTCTGTGGCTCTGTGTCTTCTCCTCAGAGGCACATGGAAAGCACAGCTGGTCAAATCTGACATGTTGATGAAAACCAGAAACTAACCTTCTCAAGTATTTTCATTTTTGGTTTTCATCATAAATTTCACTTTTAGCCAGGAAGGACTGGCAGAACTGGAAAACAGAAGTAGATGATTAATCTGAGAGGTCCCACCAGGAAAGCTTGACAAAATGCAATGAGGTTACAAAGAATGATCAATTCCTTATGTGATTAATTTTAAAATTACAAAATTGGCCTATGCAGGAGATGCTATCAGAGTTTTTGGATGATTGTGTAGGGAAATAAATGTTAGGAAATGTTAGGAAAACTGGAAGAAATCATCCAAAGAAATATTTTTTTTATATTTTCTTCATAAGAGATAATAAGCGTAACAGTAAAGCTGTCATAAGGAATTGTATGTTCTATGAAAACACATACTGTGTTTATCAAAGATTAGACTCCAAACTAAGCATCAGGATTCTTTTTCTGCTTTACCTGCAAATTTCATCAGACTTAAAAGATGGAGCTGTTGGTAACGGAATCATTACCATGTAATTAACTCAGAACATTAACTGAAATGCAGGACAAATTAATTGTTTTAAAATAATTAATCACTGGTGTCTGAGAGGTGAAAGTATTGTAATACCATTTTTTGTATTAGCATATAATTTAATTTGCTAATTTAAATGTTTAATTTGTTTTGTACTGATTACTTCCATGTGATATAAATATGTGTT
>JANHFX010025960.1:0-31378 GCA_027560015.1 Chloroceryle amazona
AGGAAAGGAAAGGAAAGGAAAGGAAAGGAAAGGAAAGGAAAGGAAAGGAAAGGAAAGGAAAGGAAAGGAAAGGAAAACTTACTTTGAATATATAAGACCTTGAACCTGAAAAAAAGGTCCATCTAGTAAAGTGTTTGGTCAAAACTGCAGAAATAATGTGCTTAGAGGAAATGATTTCCACAATACCTGATATTGAAGAGGAAGGGTATGTTACATGATGCATTTTCTCCTGAGCTGCAGATGGACTATCGTGCAGCTGCATTCCTCAGCTACATTTCCACAGTCATGCTCTTGTTGAAGCACTGATATCTCCTTGGTTTCAAATGGAGCTCCCCAGGCACTTAAAGTGGGATTTCAGTGTCCATGTCACCCAGGTGCTTTTGAAAACCACAGCTAAATGATATTGTTGAACAAAATTAGATTTTAGTGAAATAACAGACTAAACTTTAAGAACACGCCTAACTATTTAGGATTAAAACTGACAGAAAACATTCCCAAAGCTAACAGAAATATTTTTTATTTAGTCTTGTCCTCTTATCCTTTATTAAGAGCAGCTATTTCCATTTCCGATCTTGGATTGACACAGAGGGCTGTAGCAGGACTTTAAACACTCTTTTCTGACCTTAGTTCACAGTATCCGTGTGGCACAGCTGTGGCATAGACTACCTTGTTGGTGAGAAACCATCTCAAGACACTGCTTATGCAGCAGACTTTCCAGTGGGATGACTGGACTTTTTTCATAAATAACATGGGAAAAAAAAGAGATGTCCAAATGTCTTTATGAGAGAAAAACGGGACAAAGAGAAAGAATCTATTTGCATTGTTAATAGAAGGTTTAGATAGTTTATCTTTCTGAAATGTAAATGAGCAGCAAGAGGAACCAGGGTCTATTATTCTTATCTGATAGAATGTAAATTTGCCAACGAACATGAAGTCCAGTGTAGGGTTAAAACTACCTGTTGTTAAGAGCTGGAGAGCTATTATACTGAAAACCTTGTAACACCTGTTTTAGAATCAGCCCGCAAACTTTTACAGTTCCATACTTTTGGCTATTATATCAATTTAACACTTATAGGCAATATTCTCTGATTTCTAAATGGTACAAAACTTACATAATTCTATCCTTAGACAATAGCTAAAAAAAAATTTCACCCTCCCTAGCTATTTAATTTCCCAAGTGCAGTCTAATATGTGTGTGTATTCACTTACTTGAGTACAGTTCAAATATAGTTTAATGCATTCAAACTTGTACAAGGGACAAAAGTCACTTATGAAAGGAAAATGGGAATAAACACCTCACATCCATTGAAATCCAAAGGAGTAAATTTTCGCTGAGTTCAGTGGGACAGTATGACAACCTTTTAAAAGTAATGCAAGATTTCCCTGCTCATAGAAATGCTAAATTCACAACTCTGTTTCAAGACAGGAACAAGCCTGAGCTTGCGTCCATTTAAATCAATGGTGATGGTCATAATGCTCTGTATGGTTCAGGGTCAGTCTTTCAGCAGCACTAAACACCCTTGGGGCTGTCTCCTACTTTACCTTCCATTAGTTCAATCCTGATTTATATCAGAGGCACTAACTACCACCAAAACACACTTGATCCTGGTGTTGCAGTCCTTCAAATCTGTGATTGGCAGAAAAAAAGTAACAGTGGTTCTTGGGCTTCAGATAGGCCTCTGAGGAAAATGTGATGGCCTCAACAGGATTTGAGGTTTTTGGCTCTGTCCCTCATAGTAGCACCCAGAGCTGAGGAGATTTAAGAATTGGATTTTTTTAAAAAAAAAACCCAAACTAGATGGCTAAGTTTTCTGTGGCAAAAGCTGGAGAAGATGAGTGTCCCCCGACACTGAGATGTAAAACTCACACTTCTCTTTATAGTGTGATGTGGCCATCTGAAACCTTAGATTCTTCTTAAGCTTTTGCATCACAATAAACGTGCAGCTGTTGGAGCTGTGTGGGTATAAATAACGTAGGTGTAAAGAAAATGGCATCTAAGATGGAATACACTAATATCTCATGCACCAAAGGGCTAGGAGGGCTAGGAAAGTAAGCAGGCAACAAAAAGAATTGCTATGTTTTTCCACTACCTTCCAGTTTCTTGACATGTAGAATGAATCATCATGGACTTCTGCTTAGTATGCTTTTGTAAATAGGTATGTTAGCTTGTGGTGGTAGGTCAGGTGCAGATCAGAAGCAAGCATGTTGATACCAGCTTAACTGCGTTGCAGAACACATTCTGAACAGAATTAAGGCCTGTGTATGTGATGTTTGTGTCTCTAGATTTAATACATGAGGGGTTGTAGATTGTCAATGTTATGTCAAGATACAACTCAATTCAGTGTTTCCATGAAAATTTGTTTCCTGCTATTATATATTGCTAGATCATTTTGGTTGCAATTGCCCTAACATTTACATGCACATTTATGTGGTGCTAATACAAAGAAAGCATCCCAACTAAAATGAGAGGCTTTGTATTACATAAAGCTGCATACTCTTAAATTAGTCTAAGCAGTAATATATGGTGTGGTTGAGGACTACCAAAAAGAAATTTTAAAGTAAAATAATCCATTAAAAAAAAAAGAATTTATTATGATCCTAGTTATTGCTTATCAATGACTGTGCCATTGGTGAGCACTCTTAAGACTGATAACAAATGGATCCACCTTAAGTCCAAAAAGGGCAAAAAGAACAAAGCAGAGGCAAAAGAGTGATTTCATTATACAAATGAAACGGAAAAATTCAGTGAAATTCCATCCATCCCTGAGGACTGGCTCCACTTAGAGGTTAGAGGAATCACTTAGAGTGATCTCACATTTATGGGCTCTGTAACTGTCATTCATTAGCAATTGTAACGTGATTATGACTCAGGTTAAAGCAATCAGAAGACAGAAATGCCAGCTGAAAACTTGGCCACTTGGAAGGCCACAACAAAACACCCTTGTTCCTCTCAGGGCCAGAATTTCACCCTTGGATTTTCTTGTTTTCCCTGAGATGCAGACAAAAAGAGAGACAGCCCCTCCAGAAAACACATGAGCTTTAATGGTCTGTAAAGGCAGGGGTGCAGAACACTTGCCTGTGTGCCTGTGGGAACTGGGTGTGCTGCACAACCTCTCCATCCAGTGGGGACAGGCACTGCACTTTGGCCACTGCCCTGAAGTAATTTTGAACCCTGAAGAATGACTTGGGACCAGTGCAGCCTGATCCTTCCCCAATACACTTTGCAGGAGGTGACTAGTGAATGTGGGCTAGTGCTGAGCTCTGCTTGCAGGGAACCCAGCCTCCTCCTCCCTCCATAGTGACCTTATCTGCTCCAAGCAGGTTTAGAAAGGCAGCCTGTCTCTGAACACTTTCTCCAGGCATGGTGAACCTCAGGGTTAAGCACAGCCAGCTGACACGTTTTTATCTGTGTTGTCTTAGGAGGCTGATGGGATGTGCAGAGCTCCAGCTGTCAGCCACAGTGACAGTCTGGCAGGGTATTGTTTGGGTGTCCCTCTCATATGCAGGACTCAAAGCCATCAGGAGTGTCTGAGTCATGCTGGCACGTGGGTCTTGTTACTCCCCCTTTGGCAGCATCAATTTTGACAAATGCACCTTGGAGGAAAGTAAGATAAGGTATTAGCAGTTATTCCCCATAAGGCCACACACTAATCTCATGTGTGTGCATATTCTGTTCAGGGCAAGATATGCAAAAGAATGACATCTTGCTAAAAATCAGGAAACACAAAGATGTGAGGAGTTCAGGAATGTGCTTGGATGAAAAGCAGGAGGGGAATTCTGAATTCTCGGTGGGAAATTCTGCTCTGAAGAGGACACTAGTACTCCCTTCCACCTTCTGCCAGACTATACTTGCCACTTTGTCTTCTCTAGCTGCAGTAATCCAAAGATTTGCCATCTATAGGGAGAAGTGGTGACACTTTTATCTGACGGTGAAGGTGGACGACAGCTTGCTGATATTTGGATGGTTTTGCTCACCTTCTCCTTGTTTTGGGCTACCAAAAACCTGCTAGATGTGTGCCCAAATTTTTGTGCTTCCAATCATAATTTTCAAGATAAAGTGATAGGCCAAAATGTTGATTGATCATAGGAATCACTTTGCCATACAGGTCCTTGGGCCACTGTGGTGACAAAGCCCATGGGAAGCCAGTGAGGAAAGGGATGAACAATTTGAGGGGAATCCACAGGAGATCAGGGCAGCCCCACAGGCTGCCTAATGCTGATAAATGGTATACAATGTTTTTTGGTTGGTTGGTTATTTTTGGGGTTTTCTTTTTAATGCTATTAAATGCTTGCTATGGTGGCTTTCATGATCTATTACTGTCATATTCATAGTCCCATCAGCATATTCATCTCAAAGCTACCAAACTCTCCATCAAACACACAGCTTGATAGCAGGCAAGCACCCTCCACTGGGGCAGAAAGACCAGAGATGTCCTCAATACCACTACAAAAATCATTGAAATCCTTCAGTTTGTGGTAAAAGTGTGTGACAGAGTATCTGCATATTGGTATAAATCTACTGGGCTGACAAATACTGAGGAGGAGAAAATTTGTACACAGCAGAGAAATTTCTGTGCACATCCCTGGTGCAACTGTGCCAAATATTCCTTGTGTGTCCCTGTGATCTTACAAAAGGTCGACTCATAATCTGGCTATTGTATTGTGCTTTCACAAGCTGGGACATAGGCTGAAATATTACCCTATGCTGCAGTAAGTGACTAAACTCCTACTGGCTTCAATGTGATCAGGTTTTTGTCCTGTGCCTTCTTCCTCCCTTCTCGGCATGCATGGTGACCTAGCTAAGTACTAAAAATGTTTTTTCTAAACTGCAAGAAGCCTGCTGGGGCTGCATCTGAGTGCAGCACACAAAGGACTGTGGATAGATATTAGAACTGCAAGGGCTGGTTTGGTTTTAAATCAGACAGTGTGTGCCTTTCCAAGGGCTTTGTGGCTACATAAAACACTCGCTCAAAGCACTGCTAGAATCCAAATCTACTGATAATTAAAGAAAATATATATATATATGCGAGGGTGAGAAGAGATATGAACATACTCATGCTCTTTCCAACAATATTTTTACTATTAGAGAACAGGAGATGTTGATTTTAGAGCAGCTAATGTCAGCAAAGGCTGTGCTCAGCCTGTCTCATACAGTGGACATGCTGGCTCTGGTGGCACCTACATTCCCAGTGAGGAGTTCATGCCTCTTGCTCGGTGTGGGTACCCAGCTCTGGTTCCCTGTTTGATCAGTTGGAGGGGAGTAGTTGCAGTGCTTAGCATAGGCATCTAGGGTCCGAGAGACATCCCACTTCAGTGCTTGGGGGTGTGTGAAAATAAAGAGCATGAAGTAGATCTGAATAGCATTGTCTACAAAGAAAAAAAAAAAAACAAACCCTATTTCTTAATTGCTCAGAACTTGTGTTTCACACTGACAGCCAGCACAGCCCTTCTCCTGGCATCTCTTCTTCCTTCCTGTTCCCTCAGTGATCATATTGCAAACCTAACACACTTGGTTCAATTCCATTTTTAAATTTACCATTGCAGATTCTGCCCCAGACTGCATCTGTCTCAACAGAGAACTGGAACAAAAATTTAAGCGTGTTTCATGTGGGCACTGAAGTGCTTCTTGGAGCCAAGAGAGGAGCATAGATGAACCCATCTAAGAGTGTATATCCAGCCTGAGAGGGGCAATGCTGACATACACAGCTGTGTTAAGGACAGTGAAAAGTGGCTAGCATGTAGGCATGAAAACAAGCTGCTGTTTAATTCCCAGCTCAGCAACTTGGGTTGAAAACTGTAACAACTGTAATTATCAGCAAGTTTCCAAGCCAGACAATTGAATCACTCATCTGAGCAGATGCCTTTGGGGAATAGCAATAGAGCTGCACTCTTCAGCTTGTAGTACACATACACACTGTACGGGAGCATAAAACCCATCACCAGCACACTCATCAACTTCCTATCACTCACCAGAGTTTGGATAAACCATGGGGTTAGCTATTCCCATCAGCTCCTTGATGCTACCAGAGACAGGGTGATGATCCACACTGAAGGGAGGTGCAGGCATTGTAGGGTGTCCTATGAGCTGGGACTCCCACCAGATGTTCACTCGGATAAGGTGTAGATGGATTCCCCAGCCTCATAGTCCTGCCCTTGACCACAACAGGAGAAGTAAGCGTATGTATTTTGCATCCAATAAATGTTGTAAGGCAGCAATGGTGGGTTTAGAAACATGTCTTAGATATGTAGTTTCCTACAGTTGGAAGAAAGATAAGTAAAGGGGCTACTTTCTTCTGTAACACAAGATCTGCTAGTCTGAATTAATGTACTTTAAGTGCAGCTTAATCACACTTCTTTTTGGTAAGGCTGGACAGGTTTTTTTTATATGAATTGCAGTTCACTGAATTTTCTGGGGGAAGCTATGTTCCCTCATACTGATTTTCTCCCCTGAAGTCAGAGAGAATTAGCTTCAGGCAGTGGATACATATGTACCCAGGGGAAAAACTACCCTGGTTTCGTTCACAGCTTATTGCAAGGCTGCCTGTTTTCCACAGAACTGCTCAAGCTCCAGAAAAAAAATTGCAGTGGAACTGAAATGCCAGAAGCCTCCCTCCGATCATTTTTCTTTTTGAAAAGCACACATTTATTCCAAACCTTGGTAATTTCCTCCATGTGCTTTGAGCTACATTTCTAGACCTGGGAGAAAGGGATCTCACCATGTTAAAGATCTCTCTGCTGCGTGACTAAGATTGTGTCCCACTGTGGATATTTCAGTTTTTAAAGTGAGATGAGACCTGATAGTGATACCACATTAAACACATCTCCTATTGATCCTTTCTAACCTTGCAAAATAGCAGCTCTGCATTAAGTACCTTTTACTTCAGCACTGCTGATGGGACCACAGATGTTAACTGCTAGGCTGAATATCCTCAGAGGTCAGCAGACAGGGCATTTGAGAGGTCATAAAGTAATAATTTTCTGGCTAAGAAACAATAGGAGTGTTTACCTCTCTGTCCTCTAACTCAGCCTGAGGACATGCTAGCAGCTTACAATATTTATAAATAAAAGAGGATTAATAAAAACTCTCCTTCCCAGTGTTTCCTCCCCACCACATAGTGTTTGGAATGTATTGCAAATCAGTGTGATGTGTCAAATTCTTACTCTTGACTGAACTGATGACAAAAAGGCTTTGTACTGAACAAAGACTTGTGCTTTTCAAGGTATATTTTCAGACCAGCCTCTCCACTATTAAAGGCTGCCTACTCTATACAAAGACCTGAAAGTAAATCACCTATTCTGTATTGAGGCACAAAAAATCATCCACAGCTTACAAGAGGAAAAAAAAGTTGTTCTGTTTTTCAGACTGTACCTTATGGCTCTCTGGTGTGTCTCTGCTGTGTGTGAAGAGATGCAGCTGCCTGTCCTTCTGTCTTCTGGGATTCTCTCAGAATCTGCTCCATGGGGTATGTTTTCCAAGACCACTGAGGAAATGGCAGTTGGGCACCACTGCAGAGAGGACGGTAGTATCTTCACTGAGCTGGGTGAGCCAGATTCTCTGCAGACATTGAAGTAGATGATCCATATGCTTCATCTGAAATGCATCAGTTCTTGCCAGTTGAGGAGCTGGTCTGCAGGCTCAGCCATGAGTTTGGAAAAGATTTCTTGTTTTGGAGTGTTCTTGGTTTGCTTACCAGGAAAGGAGAAAAAATGTCTGCTACTTTTTCCTTACAGGCATAAAGAAAACCACTCTAGTTTTCTCAAAGAATCAATGAGCAACCCAAATCACCTTTGGAGGCTTGCTTCTGGAACACCAGCAGATGCTATAAGCACATAAAAGAGACCTGCTTATATGCTAATCCTTTTATTTTCAATTCACTTAATTTTAGATATCCCATGACTCCTCACAGTCTGCCTTTTGTTGAATGACTTCTGTCTGCTTGTACTGGGCACCTTGTTTTCTTTATTCTTTTGGGAAAAGATACAGTACATATTTTCTCAACTTTTGGTAGTTACTTTTGACTGTGTGATCAGGTTTTTAGCGCTGTTTTTATTTCTCTTTCCTCTTCTGTCTTTCAACCAATATTTTGTAAACAAACAAACAAAAAAAAACACTCAAAAACAACAAAGGATGGAAACAATAAACTTGTGTTTGATACATGCAGCAGCCTGAAAATGAGGTGTGTGTAATGGAGAGTGCATGTGTTATGTGAGAACTGTGTTGCCTGCCAAAGCATTATGGTTGTTACCGTGTGTGTAAGAGAAGATTAAGCTAATAGACTCATGCCAGCCATCTCTGAGGTACATTGTGGGAACCAAGGGGGTGAACGTTGTCTGGCTGAAATAACATGTGTGTGAGTAATTCTCTCCTTGAATTTTGAGTAAGACCTTAAGAAGCTGGCCTGTTCTGTCCGAGACTGGGAACAATCAGTCCCATGTAGTGGGAGATGCTCCTAGTTTTTAACTCTTTGCTTTAGAACAGTATTCCCAAACACTCACTGGGCTTAGTGCTAAAATATCCTCAGTGTCAAGCTTCAGGTAGAAGAAGCCTGTTTGTCCTGTAAGAGTAAGGAGGATGGAAAATTTTTCTTCCTGAAAAGTGAAAGTTCAAATATTTCCAAGGCCATTCTACTAATGATAATTTAAAAATTTAATGAATCAGTCAAAGTATTCTATTTTGATAACTCACAATCTTAAATGTCCTTTTTTATCAACTACTGTAAATCACTGATAAGCAGACCTCTCAGATCTGGTCAAGTGAGCTGTTTTGTACAGATACAGAAACAATGCAGAAAGTTATAAACATGTCTACCTTTTAAGGAAACAGGCCTTTTGTCAAGATTTGTTTTCTTTCTCTTTTGCTTCAATGAATTAGTACTTCTTAATGAAAATAAACTTGCTCAGCTTCACCACTGACTTTCCTATATTTTTTTTCTAGAGGAGTCTTTTAGTTTGAGTTGTTTCTGCCTTTTAGTCTAACTAGATTTTGATACTGAATGTAGCATTGCTCTTTACCCTCTGGCTGTTTATTTTTCTTCATGATCTATTCTGCTGGAACTTATAAAAAGTCTTTTGAAAATAGAAGTAGATGATGCCCATCAGATCACCTCTCCTTTTTATTATATTAACTTTGTTTTTCCTAATAGATAGAGAAATACTAGATCTTTTTACAGAAACTGTGCAAGCTTTGACCCTTGGGGACTTTTCTTGTCCAAGTACTGGATGGTGTTGTCCTTAATTAGACTCTCCTCTCCAAGTACTGAGGTGAGGTCAGCTGGTCAGTAATTCCTCTCATCTCTCTTGTCTCCTTTTATTAAAGCATAGATGCTAACAGTCACCTCACAGTCTTGAAGAACTGATGCTGTTTCAAGGCTTCAGTCTATCTCCCTATCAGGAGCTCTGCTCTTCACACTTAATTTCAGAAGATTGCAAGTCCAGGCCTCTTTGGGTCTTATTGAAAGTCACAGAAGACAAAAGAAAAGCTCCTTTAACCTCTCCCCACCTATGCTCCTCAGGTCTACCCCCTCCTCAGCTTCTATCTAAATTTTGGCAATTGATTTTATACACCTAAAAGGGCATCTGCAGGTTGTGTAGGGATGGGTCCTGATAACAGGGAGGTTTGCAGTGTGCAGTGTGGCAGGAAAATACTTTCCAGTAGCATAACAGATAGGTATTATACTAATAATGTAGAATTTCTGCACCATGTGTTTTATTTCTCATTTTTTCTTGCAGGAGTAAAAGCAGCTGCTTTGGCAGGAAGTAGGAGCAGTGTATGCAGGAGAGGGCAGAGAGACTGGTATATCTCTGGGGAGACCTTTTTTGCCACCACAACCACCCTAACCCCCTGCCCCCAAAGTCCTCCCATGGGGAGCAACAGAAGAATCGCAGAATGGTAGGGGTTGGAAGGGACCTCCAGAGATCCTCTAGTCCAACCTCCTTGCTAAAGCAGTTCACCTAGAGCAGGTTGCCCAGCGAAAAATCCAGGCAAGTTTTGAATATCTCCAGAGAAGGAGACTCCACAGCCTCTCTGGGCAGCCTGTTCCAGGGTTCTGTTACCCTCATAGTTAAGAAGTTTTCCCTTATGTTCTGATGGGATTTCACTGGCTGGCTCTGTGCAACCTCTCTGCCAGTCTGGACAAGCACCACTTCCCCAGTGAAGAGGGAGAGGGGCAAACCCCACACATCTGCCGACCAGCTTGCCCCTGTCTCCTTTGACAACTCTGTCTTTTCTGGGGAGCTTGGCACACAGTTCAACTAGGCCAAGAACCTTGTCTTTAAGTGTGCCTCCTCTCAGTTTCATGTGGGTGTATTGCAGTGTAGGCGGTAGGAGTGGATTTTCTGATGCCCAGTTTGGGATTTTAATGGGCTTTGGTGTGTGTAATCTCCTTTTCCCCAGTCTCAGATTGGCAGCAGTTCTTACTGACCTATGCACCTGTCTGGGGAGAGGGCATGGGGTGGATGGGGACAGCCACCTAAAGTGCCCAAGGCAGCTCTCTTTCCACTATAATACCACTACTGCTTTGGTTTGTAAACATAATAATTGCCCCAGAAAGATGCTGAACTGACAATTTTGCCACAGAGTAACTTCTTTGTGAAAGGAGAGAAAATCAAAGCCCAGCTTTAGAAGAAGAACGTGCAGTTTCTTTGGAGTTTTCACTAGCCATTATCAGTGGGGTGGAAAAACCAGGCAGACAGCCTGAAGCTTTGCTCAGGGTTTATCCTGGTTGTTGGCACTCCTGAATTTCCACTGTCACAGAGCAGTTTGCTCTGCTTGTACTTCACCAATTGGCTCCTAGAAGGTGAAGATGAGGGAAAGAAGGATAATCTGTAGTGCAAGGCTTTATCCTAAGCTTTTCATGATGTCGTGTTTTGCCCCTTTGAATACCAGTGGGCAGGCCATAGATCACCCCTAAGAGTGCCCTGACAAGTCATTCACATGAAAAATACTTATCTTTCTTTCATTCTTGTTTCACACTCCCAGGCTAACAAGCCTGGATAATACACATACTAAGCAAAATTACTTATGTTACTTGGAAAAGGAGTGTTTCAGTGTTCAGTGGCCTATATTTCACCTGAACAATTATTTATGGTGGAGAAGAAGCTCGGCTATGACAACAGACTGGGACCTGGTAAGAAGAGAAACTCAGCCCTGTGCTTCCCCCTCTGTTGCAGCTGCAAATCATCTTCACATCTGTGGATATTATTATGTGGTGACAACTATCTGAAAGAAACTTCTTGGAGGCATTTCTTTGAATCACACTGTGATGAAGTTGATACTCCACATTTATGCTTTGGAAGGTTGAATGCCAGAACTCCTGCTGCCTCTCCAGGCAGCTTGTAGTTAAAAGAGGTCCTAAGTGGTGGGAAGGGTGATTTCCACCAAGGCCATTAATAGCTCTAGTATAGCATTGATGGTAGCTGTGGACACCAAAGGGTTGGATCTCTGTATGAAGTGCTTCTTCCCTTCAAATGATCCTTTTTTCTCTTTGATAGAAACAGCAGTCTGCGTGGAAACTTGTGTGTGGACTCTAACCCCTCAAGGCAAGATGCTTACTGGATTATTCAATGGACAATCATCATGATAGGAGGGGACCCAGTGGCCTTTAGAAGGGCTGTTGTGCTGAAAGGTGATTTGAGATTGCTGAAGGGCTGATTAAATCACTTTGCTGCTCAGCAATTTGTTTCTAGAGCATATACAAGCTGCCGAGGGGAACTATGCCCAGACCATGTTGAGCTCTTGTATTCCTCAAGAGAAGGTGTTGAATTGCATAGAGGTGATCATGACCATCTTTGTGTGAGCCATGTCAGAAAGAAAAGATTTGGAGAGTGATACAGAGGGTTTTTTTAAGATTTTATTCAACAAGTGGGTAAGACAGGCAACCTGTCAAAAACTTTCCTTGGTATAAGCTTTGAATTTTATCAGATCTCTTTCTAATTCTTTAGAAATTTGATCAAAGCCATGTCCTGCCTCTGCAGAGTTCATCTCTTCAACTCAGGAGAGACTTGTTGACACAGCTGTCTTCTTTCAGACCAAAGATCCAGCCCAGTAGCCTATCCTTGTTTCCATAGGGAAGAAGTATAAGCCTAAGACAGGTTTTTCATGGTACTTCCCCTGATGCCTACCTCCTTCCAGAAAGTGATGTTTTAGATGTGAGCTCAGCTAAGATCAAGTCCCTGGGGCTAGATGTTATGCTTTCACTTCTGCAGAAATGGTGCTAGCAGGACCTTACCATCTAAAATGGGAAAGACGATGGAGAGGCTCACTGGCCCAGGCAATGCCTCTGGGTGGGATGTGGAGGCATGAATAGATAAAGGCCCTTCAGAGCCCAGACCCCTTGTGCTTCTGTTCCTGTGCTGATCCATATGTACTGACCAGCCTTTGACAGCCTTTGCTCCAGTGGGTCCCACACTGGGATGCTCAAAACCTTTTAGTAGTTTGCCTCTTCCAAGTCTCCCCAGCTGTACAAAGAAGGAAGAAGGGCTATGTTTCTCCTCCTCCAGCTACAAGATGTAGTTGTTTAACTCTTGGGAGAGACATTGGGTTTAACAGAATTTCTTGGATTCTTTGTTCCATTTTCAACGACATCAAGAATGAGATGAAGCCAGCTGCCAGAAAGGCACTCTGATACAGTGCTTTGCGCTATGCTAGTCTGCATTTAGGAAAGACTTATTCCCCTGGTTGAGACCCCTGATACTTGCTATAGTGAAAAATCTGTCAGTGTCCCTGTCCATTCTCAGTGCTTTGATGGGTAGCATGTACTTGTTTGGACAGGGGCTGGTGTTGATGCACGGGCACTTAATGGCAGAGTTGCAGAGAGGCACCTTGTTCTGAGGGTGGTGGACAGGTTTTCCATCCTTGTGAACAAAGGGATAATTTCCTCGGGATCAACTCATGTGTCTTTGCACCTGTTGCAGAAGCCAAGGCTGAGGCTACTGATCATAGCCCACAAAGAAATGACTGGTTTTTCAGATGCCTGA
This sequence comes from Chloroceryle amazona, assembly GCA_027560015.1. Taxonomy (NCBI): domain Eukaryota; kingdom Metazoa; phylum Chordata; class Aves; order Coraciiformes; family Cerylidae; genus Chloroceryle; species Chloroceryle amazona. The sequence continues at coordinate 12,976 of JANHFX010025960.1, forward strand.
TGGCGATGACTGTGTCTTCACAATAAGTGTGTGCGTTCCGGTAGCTTTGACTGACGAAGCATTCAGCTTCTCAGCTCTGGTTTGGTTGAGTCTCCTAGAGCTGCCTAGGGCCTAGTTGTAAGAACTTGTCTTCTCATGAAGAATGTTTGGAATAATTCTGTCAATGACTGGTTTTCAGGAAAGTCTACAGTCACTCTTGTTTCTTTGGGAATCTATGTGTATTCAGAAGAAATCACACAGCGTGAGACTGTTTTACTTTCCCATCCTGTGTGGTATTTGGAATGGCACACTGGAGGGACCTTTTTCCATAAAGCTTCATCTGCTCTTTTCCTTTCTTTTGACTGAAATTGAAAAAACCCACAAACCAAAACCCCAAAATGTTATTATATCCTGTGTGCTTGTTCTTCCCTGAAAAACACCTCTTACAAGGTAGATCACAGACTGTTTTGAAAAAAGCTGTTTGACACCCATCTGAATATGAGCCAGCAGTGTGACAAAGTGGCCAAGAGTAGTCAGGCACTGGAACAGGCTGCCCAGGGTGATGGTGGAGTCACCATCCCTGAAGGTATTCAAAAAACATGTAGATGAGTCACTTCAGGACATGCTCTAGTGGAATGATGAGTTGTTGATGGTTGGATTGGTAATCTTGGAGGTTGTTTCCAACCATGGTTGATTTACTGATCAAATTGCAAATACTGATTGTATTTGCAAATACTGATTGTATTTGCAATTTCTATTTAAAGTTGAGAGTTAAATGACTAATGAGACAATGAATTCTAGTTCTTTTGTCTTCATAGTGGGGATACTACCATTTTTCAGGGGCAGGATTTATCTTCAAGGGTTTCTACCCCTGATTGCACTTCTCTAGATATTTATCTAGCATACAGCAGGTAGAACTACATCATATTAGCAAGATTCTTTGAAATATGCAAATGGGAGATACTATACCAGTATGAAGTATACAACTGTATGTTGTGGTCTTCTTCAAGCCCTTGTTATATGTTACAACACCTTGCTGAATTTTTGCATTTCTTCATATCCTGGAGATCCCTGAGCCTGAACGTCCATTCTCTCTGAATAAATCATGCCACTTATGTCAAACACTTTATAGTGTTCAAGGTGGTATGGTCCACAAAAGTTGCCTTCTCTCAGGTCCTCAGACCAAGCACAAAATGTTTCCTCTACCATGTGCCCTATGGTGACTACACAATTACTGTGAGGAGCTCATGTACTTATAAAGCTCATATGTCCTCTAATAATTTGTAGGGTGCTATAAATGAAATTTTCCCACTTTCTTGTCTTGCACATTGAATCAATTCTGTATTTTCTATGCTAGCAATGTGTATTTCCATTGAAGAGAAGAACATTGAAGGATCAAACAGGAAGCTTAAGAGGAATGATGTCAGAGAGAAATCAAAGACTTTTTACTAAAGCCACTCAATGCCAAATGATCAAGGCTTTAGGTTTTTGCACAAAGCTAAAGAAAGGGGTTGGCCACTACAAACAGAGTCCTTATTTTGCCGTCTCCCTTTAGTAATTCCTACTGGGCATTGAAGAGTTTCAGGGATCTTTTGTTCATTCACCCGAGTCAATGTGGTTTAAACTTTACCCACTCTGCTGTAACTGTCCACAGCAGTGGTGGCTCATGTGTGGCATAGCTGAGTGCCCTGGCAGAGGTGCTGAATGCCTGCTTATCCTTATCAGTATCTAGCCTGGGTTTTGTGTCAGAGGGGAAGCCGGCAGGGGGAAAAGGAAGCGACTGTCTTGAAGAGAATGAAGCAGGGAAGAACAGCAAGATGAATTTGCTGACCAAGCACTAACAGTTGAATTTCTAGGATAAAGAGAGCATTTCAGGAAATTAAGCAGTGAAATAATGCATTTTCCTCAGAAATGTTCAAATTCCTCTGAATGAACCATTTTTGTTATGTTCAGACCAAAGCATTCTAAAGTTATGTCAGACTGAGTAGTTTTCCTAAAAATCTATAAATGCTATTTTTTTTTTCTAATTGTCTTTTCCTGTTTGAGTACTAAGAAACTTGACGCATGAGGATTTTTGGGGGGTTTGTTGTTGTTTTTTTTTTTTCTGTTACTAGAGGAATGGTGCTGGGACTTGACAGCAAATGTCAATTGTTGTGAAATTCCTGATTGTATCATAGGGGGTGGTGACACTTCATTTCCTTTGCAGTCATTTTAAGCCTTCTCTTACAGTCCAGAAAAAGCCAATATTACTGCCTTTTCAAGGACTGCAATTCCCCAGTGTCATTCTCACATGACTTGGCAGCACAATGGTCTTTCTGGGTAGTCTTTAAACCTCAAGTGGGCTCAATGCACATATTTGCTAGCAACTGCTTTTATGCAGGTGTCAAAGCTGGTTAGCCTGCATACAGGAATGACACTACCTAGAAGGTCCATGCAAAAATGAAACTGCTTTCTGAAAAAAAAAGGTCTCTGGCAGAACACCAGTGACTCTGGAACTGTATTTTTAGAGAGATTCTGCTAAAGTGTCTTAAGTGTTTGCTTGATGGTTGAGTTTTAAGCTTTGATTCTGTAGATTCAGGGCTCGCTCATGCCCTGGGGAAGGCAGCAGCAAAACTCTCACTCTTTTACTGAGAGTATGATTAACTATTTACTGTTGAGGGAGGACTGGGCACTGAAGGCACTGTACACTGGAGGTTTCCAGTCAGTTCTGGGGGAGCCATAAATGCTTTGGTTTTGGCTGTAGATGCTCACCATATCCCAGCCAAAGGAGCTCTTCCAAAGTCACTCTTGGCAAGAAGCATACAGGAGATTTGTCTCCCATGTTTAATGAATAGCATGTCTTTCTCTGCTCCTGGGGGAAAAGTGATTTATTCCCCAGCTGATTTCAACAGTACATAGAAGAGGTGCAAGTGAGGACAAATATCAGTTCAAATTGTTTTGATGATTTAGGTAACCAACAACAAAGTGATAAGGCGTATTCACAAAGGGTAACTGAGGTTTTCCACTCTGAGCATGTTAATAGTCAAAGCAGAGAGAACAAGAGATGAACATTCCCCAGCATGGTAAGAGCACACACAGGGAGCTCCTCTCCTGAGTCAATCCTGGCTCTCTTAGCCTCACTAAATAAGAAGGTTTACCTTTTTCACCAACCCCCTTGGCTACTAAATGGCAAATGTACTTAAATTAAGTCTTCCTTCAAGTATACTGACTGCTCTTTGGTTGCAGTGTGGTATATGGAAGAAAGCTGCATTTTCCCAACACGAGTCTGTCACCTGTAGAGGCTCTGGGCACAGAAGAAAGGAAAGCCTGAAGTAAAATGTGGTTGCCTTTATTTGAACACATGCTCTTTGTCCATGGAAAGTTTTCAGTGAGCATTTCCTTGAGTGTTGCACATAGAAATCGGTCCTTTTCCATTTGTTTCTGTTTTGAGTCTTTCTGGAAAGAGTCACTTTGAAGTTAACATCAGAGAGTATCTGTAGCAAATAGCTGCTGAATTTGTAGCCATGAACACCTATGATGAATCAGTCTGACCATCTGAAATATAGCAAGTGGCTACTAAATGCATTTTTCCCATCAAAATAGTTAACCTGACTTAAATTCTGAGGGTTGACTGAATTGTTGATGAGTTTTTATATAAAGATATTCATACAGACCCACCATTGTACTCCTTCCAGGAATAATGCATATTAGTAATTGAATCAACATTAGCCTCTATAAAGCAAGGGTCTACAATTACCATCCTTTTTCAGATGGGAAATCTGAGATACAGAGGAAAACTGCCATTAAACATCCACATATTTTTGTCCTCCTCTACATATTTCCTAAAACAACATCTTTTGATATAGTTATACTGACCAGCCTGCACTCCCTTCTGCATCATACTCATCTGTTGTCTCATATTCTCTCTTTTCTTATACTTAGGGACTTATTCTCCTTGACTTCTTATAGTTTAGTCTAAGGGGTCTTGATGTCTGAATGAAGTCCATAAGGGGCAATATTAAATAATAAGGACAGCAATAACAAGCACAAAACCAAGAAAGTATAATGACTGAAGCATTAAAAGATATACCTGGAATCAGCTTCAATTTCTCTAGCCAGCTTTGCAAACCATAACCAAAGTAATTTCCTCAAAGTCCTACAAAGTCTGTGCTGTCAGGAATAATATCCTGGTGACCTAACCCTGGGTTACAAACAGTCCTCATTCTCTAAATAGTTAATTGGAAAAGAAAGAAAAAATGTATAGCACAAAGACATGTCTCTAGACTCGGTTGTTTTTTGGGTTTTTTTTTGTAGAGTAACCATGCTGAGAGCACCATTAAAACTGGTCTGAGATCAGACTCTTGCTGGATAAATTCTCTTGCAAAACCATTTCAAACAGCAAATGTAATAAGGAGTAATCAGTGCGACACTCTCACAGGCAAAAAATCTGGAGGGAAATAGTAAATAATTTAAAATTATCTACCTGTTTCTCTGTTACTGTATTTTCTTTTATTCATGGAAAAGCATGCTAGTGAGAAATGCTGGTGCTGGTGACTGCAGTGAATTTCTGAGTCTCAGGATTGAATGAGGTGACTTTCATAAAGGCAAGCACTAGACACTCTCGAGTGAGATGGGGGAAGAAGCGGGGGGGGTAAGCGAGAGGATCTTGCTGCATTAAACACCACTTTCTGTGGAAACAATTAGTGCTGTAAGTGTATTCTTGAAGACAGGCAGCTTTACAATGAGATTACTTATAAGCACCATCTCTGCTAAAACGCCCATAAAGAGTTCCGCAGTTCTGAGAAGTCATCTTCGGAGACGCTGCTTATTGGAAGTCACAGGCGATATTTCATGCTGTACTCTTTTGAAATTAGCTAATGTTTGGGTCATACTCAGCCTTCCAAATTGCCAAAATCTCCAGGGCTTTGCTGTAGGGAAACCTGATGGTGTGTAGACACCGCAAATTGTTTGCAGCCCACAAGGCAGTGTCTTCAGGGGGTGTTAGTAATATGTAGGGATGGTCTGAGGTTTGAAAACCAGTGCGGGTTCAGTCAGGTTCCACTTTATCTGAACCACCAAAGTTTTCCGAGTTGTAGGTTAGATGAAATATTAAGTTTCCCTTCCCTGCCCTACTTCTGTAATGTGTAACTTGGGATAGCGGGGTTTTGTAAAACCTCAGGAGCTTGATTTTTGACCTTGTAAAACAAAACAAAACCATGTGTTGCTTGCACTAGGAGTTTTGCTTTAAATATATTTCTTTTTCTTTTTTTTTCTTTTTTTCCATTTCACTCCATACTGTGCTTATATCTTAGGTAAACAAGCATCATCTAACAGACGTAAATTAATAAGTAAGCTTTACCTCCTGTAGGTTATCTAGTAATTTTCTCCTACAGAAGCCATCTTTAGAAGTAGCTGTGTCTTCTGGAGACTAAGTGCTGGATGAGTTGGATGATAAAATTTCAGGCTTCAATCCCTACACATTTGTGTTTGAGACATCAGCAACTGAGAAGGATATTGGGTAAGACCAAACAGTTCTTTCAGTAAGGAAAATAAAGGAGAACAGTCAGGCAATTTTTCTTACACTCGGGATCCTGAAGAACTTGAATAAATTTCTGAGGTGACATGTAGTCTTCATCAGCAAAAATCTTTAAGAAGAGGTCGGATAAAGAGCTACCAACAATGCTGATGCTGCTAATGCAGCTTTTTTTCTCCTTACAGTATTTGTAAGTAAACTTTAACAATTGTTTTACAAGTACTATGATGTCTTCTTGCTTTAGTGAGAAATTCCATTTCAGCAATTACTGTCACACTTGTTGAGGCTCTACTCAAAAGCTAACACTATTTTTTAGGGCAATTCAGGAGAGATTTTCAAATCACTTCCTTCACAGGAGTTCTTGAATTTTTATTGTCATTTTGATGAAATCACACAACTCATTCCAGACAGTCTGGGCACTCCTTCTAAGACTGTACCTCATACTTAGTGCCACAGGGCTAATAGCCATCAGTCAATTACACATTTATGAACATGAGTTGTGCAAAACTAGAGAGGATATCTTTTAGCTAATGTTGGAAGGATTTTTTTCTGGTCTCAGGCTGCATTTATATCCATGTGATATATAGGCAGATGAGGCAGACTCCTAGAATAGCAGTCTGCTGGGGTCTTCAAAATAGTGACCACCTTGCTGTCCTACTGTGTCTGAGCCAGAGGCCTAGAAAAGAGGGACCAAAGCATCTTCTATCAATGTGTTTTGTAGCCTTGTCTCACTCCTCCCTCACTGGCTGCTGGCATGAAACCATGGTCTCCCCAAGGTCTTCATCATTTTAATTCTCATTCTCCTGACAGTCTTTACCCTGATTTCTTCCTTCACTAGCACAGACCAAACAGGTCTTCATCCTTAATCTTTAACTCCTCTTAATCCCTGAAGTGGAAAAACTAAATGTTAACCATGCTGTTGAAAAGGCGTGCACCATGTAGTCTCACACCTAAGTCCTACCACTGTAATACAGCCAAGAAAGGGCCCAGAATGGAGAATATTGCAGGACACTTCCTATCCTTGTCTTCTCTGTGGATAAGCAGCCTAGGCAAGCACTCAGATTAGGTTCAAATCAGGCCAATCACAACTACATTTTGCAATTAGCTTGAAAGAATTTTGCTGCACATTTTGCCTAAAAATAATTTGTAAATTGACAAGAGTCTCTAACGTGGAATCATTACAGATATTTCAGGGATTGATTTAACATGAATAATTGAAGTGTAGTGTAGAGACAAGAGTCTCTTTTAAATATGTGGTATTTTTGAGAAACATTTCAAAACAAGCAGTGGTAGGACTTTACTCTTGGCACATTCTTTGGACCAGTTCTTCTCAGGACTTAGTGTGTCCTTGGATAAGGAAGGAGTAGCATAAAATCCTACTTATTTCTATGATTTTACCAAATTTACTAGGTTTTATGGAATGATATCTCCCATACCCTTCTATTCCAAAGCAGTAAGATGACCAAATGACAAAACTAAAATAGCATTAGGCACAACACATCAGTAGACATCCCCTGATCATGTCAGGAAAATTGTGAAAATAGTATGGATTAGTAACAAACAAATGCAACAGTAGTGTCACTTTAAATGAAACAACGTGTCTATTTTTTTTTAGGTTTACACAAAAATACATTTGACCTTCAGGATTCTGTTTCCCAAAACTATAGATATTAACTGATTTAACACTATTGCCTTTGATTATTTCACTGACCTTAGCAAAGGTACCTTTATACATGCCACTCAAGAAGGCATTACCATAGAGAAGCTGGTTTAAGACCTAACTAATACTACCATACAGAGCCCCAGAAGAAGGAGAAAAGTTCTGTAAAGACAGGACTACCCTGCTGCTCCATGGCAACATAAGATTGAATTTCACACTGATGTTGAACGTTGTAAGCAATGTGGCAAGAACAGAGTTCTAGTCAGTACGCCTCAGTATCAGCTTGGTCCTACGTAGAGCAAAGCCCCTCAACTCCTTCCCACCCTCCATGGAAATAGATAGAACTGAAGCTATGTTTCAGGGGCACCTTCGAGTAAGACTATACAAGCACCGTGCCTTGCATGATACACCAGCTGTTTAGGCTGACATCTTGAGAGTGGAAACACAGTGCTGTTTTTTCATGTATGTCCCCACAAAAGTTATTCACAGTTCTTGATAATTCATGAGTTTCCAGATTAAACCTTGGAAAGGAAGAGACATTCATCATAGCATTAAGCTTTCACTTTGAAGACATGTCTGGCTTTTTCAAAAAACAAGGCGTTTATTTCATCATTTAGAGTATTCTGCTCTTTAGAGCATAATAGCTAAAATTCCTCAGAATGTCATTTGATGATTTTTTTTCTGTAATCTTTTAATGCTTTCCAGTACCCAGACTACAATTAACATTATGCCTAATGGATATTGGATATCTGTAGTATCATCCCCCTCCCTCACCTACACTATAGATGCAGTACTTCCACATAACCTCCTCTGGGATGTTTATTTGAATGGCATTTTTAATTGCATTGCCTGGTACTGGCAGAAGGGTACTATGTCATTACACAAATGAGCCATGCTGCCTATGCTTATATCAAGAGCATATTTTGACTTCATTCTATGACTGGGTGACCCATCTGGTAGATGAGGGGAAGGCTGTTGATGTGGTCTACCTAGACTTCAGCAAAGCCCTTGACAAAGAATCACAGAGGCACTGAGTGCTGATCTGAACGGACCTCTGGAGATCACCTAGTTCAAACTCTGCTTTTGAGGTTTGAGTTATTCGAAGGATTGAGACCCCACAGTCTCTCTGGGCACCCTCACAGTAACAGTTTTGTTTTATTTTGGTTTGCTTTGTTTAAATGGATCTTTCTGTATTTCAGCTTGTGCCCTTTGCTCCTTGTCCTGTCACTGGGTCCTCTTTACTCCCTTGTATCATGTACTTACATACACTGGTATGGGACTCCTATGTCTTCTCTACTTGGGACTGACAAGTCCCAGCTCTCTTCAGCCTCCCCTTGCATGTCAGATGCTCCAAGACCTTAACTATCTTAGTGGCTCTTTATTGAACTTGCTCCAGTATGCCTATGTCTTTCTTGCTTTCCTTAAGATGTTGTCAAGATATTTTGATGATCTTCAGCTCAGAGTGGTGTTTAAGCTAGTAAGGAAACTTAAACCTATGTGTTCCCAGATCACATTTCTCCAGCCAAGTCCTAATCCCATAAACATCTTGGAAAAGACAAAATGTTTAGTCTGGATGATTTGTAGATCATCATCATCATCCAATGCCACTGTGTCCTTATTTTGGAGAGAGTTGCCACAACTTCTGTATCTTTAAATATATGCCTCAGGTCTTCAGCTTTTCCAGTGTACCCACCCACTGCACTAGAAAAATGCTAATGCATCTGTGAAGTTGAGCTGAGATGCCTTGCTCCTTTTATGGAAAAGACACGCAAAACCTGGCCCTAAGACTGGAATATCAAAAGGATCAGGCTTAAAATCAGTAGTATTAATGCAAAATAGGAAGTGGAGATAGGGAGATATTTAACAGGATGATAATGAACACTTGATCAAGCAGAACTTATCACAGTTGGCAGATGGATGGGGATTTTACAATATTGGATGAAGCTGAAACAGCAATTAAAAAGTAGTATGGAGTCTGGTATTTATCTAAAGTATTTAGGGTTGTGATCAGTGGTGCAGAATCCAGCTGGTGACCTGTAAATATTGATGTTCTCCAGGGGTCAGTTCTGGGTCCGGTCTTATTCAACATCTTCAGCAGTGACCTGGATGGGGGGGATAGAGTGTAGTCTCAGGAAATTTGCTGATGATATGTAAGAATGAGCTGCACAGACAGTGGAAACAGGGTATTCTGGGAATGTACAGAGATGCTGCCAATTGTGTAGGCATGAGGTCAGGAAGGACAAGGCATGGTTGGAGCTGAACTTGGCAAGGGACGCAAAAAATAACAAGAAGGGCTTCTACAAGAACATCAATGAAGAAAGGAAGATTAAAGAAAACATACCCCCTCTGAAGAACAAGAACAGGGATCTAGTAGCAACAGATTAAGAGAAGGCTGAGGTTCTCAATGACTTTTTTTCCTCAGTCTTCACTAGCAACCTCTCTCCTAACACCTCCCAAGTAAAAAATCTACAAGGTGGGAGTCAAGGTGGTGAAGTCACTCCCAATGTATGTGAAAATCAGGTTTGTGACCTCCTGAGGAAGCTGAACATACATAAGTCTATGGGGAGACTATGTGATGCATCCCAGAGTCCTGAGTGAACTGGCAGATGTAGTTGCCAAGACATGCTCAATAATATCTGAAAAGTCCTGGCAGTCAGGCGAAGTCCCTAGTGACTGGAAGAAGGGACATGTTACACCTGTATTCAAAAAGGGTAGAAAGGAGGACCCTGGGAACTACTGACCTGTCAGCCTCACCTCTGTGTCTGGGAAGATCATGGAGCAGATTCTCCTAGAAGATCTGATAAAGCACATGGACAACAGGGAGGTGATCAAGGACAGCCAGCATAGCTTCACTAAAGGGGAGTCCTTCCTGACAAACCTAGTGGCTTTCTATGACAGAGTGACCGCATCAGTGGACAAGGGGTGACCTATGGATGTGATCTATCTGGACTTTTGCAAGGCCTTTGACACGGTCCCCCACAACATCCTACTTGCCAAGTTCGAGAGATACGGATTTGGTGGGTGGACTGTTCAGTGGATAAGGAATTGGCTGGATGACCACATCCAGAGGGTAGTGGTCAATGGCTCAAAGTCCAGATGGAGATCAGTGACAAGTGGTGTCCCTCAGGGGTCTGTACTGGGACCTGTGCTGTTTAACATTTTTACCAATGACATAGAGAGGGATTGAGTGCACCATCAGCAAGTTTGCAGATGACACCAAGCTCACTTCAGTACCTGAAGTGAGCTTATAAAAAGACTGGAGAGGACCTGTATACAAAGGCCTGGAGTGAAAGGACGAGCGGTAATGGTTTTAAATTAGAGAAGAGTGGATTTAGATCAGATGTTAGAAGTTCTTTACCATGAGGGTGGTAGAACACTGAAACAAGTTGCCCAAGGAGGTAGGTGAGGCCCCATCCCTGGAGACATTGAAGGTGAGACTTGATGAGGCTCTAAGCAACCTGCTCTAGTTGAAGATGTCCCTACTTTCAGCAGGGGGGTTGGACTAGATGACCTCTAAAGGTCCCTTCCAACCCAGACATTTCTATGATTCTATATGAAACTAAGAGGAGTGGCTGATAACACCAGAAGACTGTGCTGCTATCCAGAGAAATTTGGACATACTGGAGAGCTGGGCAAAGGAAAACCTAATGAAATTCAACAAGGATAAGCGTAGCGTCCTACTCCTGGGGAGGAACAACACCACGTAATGGTACAGGGTAGAGATAGACCCACTGGAAAGCAGCCCCATGTCCTGGTGGACAACAAGTTATTCATGAGACAGCAATGTGACCTTGTGTCCAGGAGGGCCAATAGTATCCTGCGGTGCATAAAGAAGAGTATGGCGAGCAGGTTGAGGAAATTTCTCCTCCTCCTTTACTCTGCCCTAATGAGACGACATCTGGAGTGTTGTGTTCAGTTCTGTTTTCCCCAGTTCAATAGGGATAGGTAACTACTGCAGAGAGTTCAACCAAGGGCTACAAGGATGGTTAAGGGACTGGAACACCTCTCTTCTGAGGAAATGCTGAGAGACTTACGGCTGTTTAGCCTGGAGAAGAGAAGACTGAGAGGGGATCGTATTAATGTTTACAAATACCTGAAGGGTGGGTGTCAAGTAGAAGGGGCCAGTCTTTTTTCAGTTGTGCCCTGTGATAAGATGAGAGGTAATGGCAGCAAGGTGAAGCACAGGAAGTTCCAGCTCAACATGAGGAAAAACTTCACTGTGAGAGTGACAGAGTCTGGAACTTGCTGCCCAGAGAGGTTGTGGAGTCTCCTTCTCTAGAGGCTTTCAAAACCTGCCTGGATATGTTCCTGTGTAGCATGCCCTAGGTGTTCCTGTGCTGGCAGGGGGGTTGGACTCGATCTCTGGAGGTCCCTTCCAACCCCTACCGTTCTATGATTCTGTGATTTGAAAGTACATCTTAGCTTGAGAACTAATAGACTTGAAATTTTGGAACAAATTCTATGCTCTTAAGAAACCAGATGGATTAAAAACAAGAGAAAAGGCATTTACCTGTTTGCAATAATACAATACAATTGTTCTGGAAGATTGTGGAGGAAATAGATGGTACAAAATTCTTGTATTTTTCCTTCATGAGACTTCTTAATTTCAAGTACATCCCTGGTATTCAAACAGATGTGCCTTCTATGCTGGAAATTTGAATGTAATAGAACAGAAAGAAATCTGAAACACAGACAATTTTGAATATTGTTTTCCAACTAATGCAATGTACTCCACCAAAGCACAAGGCCTTGAAACAGGTTTCTGCACTCTTTGTTTTCTTAGTGACATGCTTAAGAGCTCACATGGTCTTAAGAACCATGTTGCCTGGAAACATTTGTAGTCCCAGCTGACATCTTTCTGGTTGTCTGCTGTTTTCATATCCTGTTGTGTGAGTGTTTTATTCAACCCCTCCTACTCTTTCTGCGTGGTTTAATAAGATCATCCCACACTCCCTCTACCAGATTATCCGTCATGTTCTTTTCATGGAACAAATTGTCTGGACCTGAGATAAAAATTAAATTAAAAACCCGGCAACATGGATAGGATGGAAACATGGTTTGCTGTCATCCAGAGCCAGTGTCCTGACTATCAGAAAAGGGTGTACAATCACAAAAATCTTATGTTTTCTTCTTCTTGGTTGGAGCATTCATTTTTCAATCCAAACCCCACCATGTCAGAATTATTCTCCATGAATTTTTGGTTTTGCTTTTTTTCTTTGCTACAGGATGCAACAAGATCTACAGAAAGATCAAGTCCATGACAAATGAGTACAAGGAAAAGTAACAGAAAAATGGATTGAAAAAAGAAGAGAGACCTTTCTGATTTAACCTGAGCATAAATAGATCAACAGTGATTTTTCTTTCATTTCATCACTTTTCCCTTCCATAAGCATCTACAATTGTGTCTTCTTTTTTGGATGATCATGCTTTCCTTTTGCTATAAGCGTGTTTCCAGTGTAACTAGATCACAGTGTATTCACAGGTGCAGAAAATATATGGTATGAAGGATGCTTTTCTAAATACCCTGGCTTATGTGACCAGTCACATGGAAACTGATTAGAACAGACTGAGAAATTACATCAGGGTCAAAATAAAAAAAAAAAATAAAAAATGAATCTTTCAGTGGTACCACTAATAAGAAAGGGTCTAGAGCATGCAGGTAGATCCTGGAGAGCAAATTCATAACCCTTAAGAGTTTGTCCTGCCAGTTAACGGAAGGGTTCATACAGTTATTTATCACTAGCCACAGGAATTAGAAATCTTCTGCATGAGTATTATGTCAACATAGACACAACACAGGATTCTTCTGCATTTTTCTCCACTCAGATACAACTTCTAGTGATTTTAGTGGTTGTAAAAATCACATTAAAACTGTCTTAGTGTTGCATGTTTGACTCAGTTTGCTCTTTCCACTAGGTTGTATGAAGCTTCTAATATTTTCCTGTTCTTTCATTTCTCATTAGTCTCAATTAGCGTTAAGCTCTCACTCTAACACAGTCAGTGATCTAATGCTGAAAGCTTGATTTCCAGAAACCGACTTACTAAATTACTAATTTAATGCTGACTGTTGTCTGTTAAAATTAGTAAAACCTTATACACAAAGCTGATAGATAATCTGAGCATTTTCTTGGAGTAAAATCTTTGTCCAGCTGTAATACATCCTGCAGACCAAACTTAACCTGACCTCGGGGTATAACTGTTTTGTGGCTGTTTTCAAGATTTCAGTATGTATTTTGAGTTCATACTGGAATGAAAATAAAATTTTTGGAATATGTTTATAAAAACAGACTATGTCAAAATATCCCTTCTGGGCCAAGGCTTTAGATCTTCCACTGTGCACATCTACTTATTAGTCCATGTAATTCTGCAAGATGGAAGTCTCTGCATTTGATTCAGAGTGATTATTCATCAAGGGTAACTTTGAAAGAGATAAGACCAGGTCTTAAATGCCTACACTCCAATACAGCAACAAATCCGTAGGCTAAAATAGAGCACTACTCTGCCTCTCTTTCATCATTCCTAGGAAAATGTCATCAAAGCTAACAGTATCCCTGTGGAGGTTTCTACATCCCATGAAATTTCCTATTTATCTCTGGCTGACATTTGATGAAGTTGAGCTGCTCCTGCTTACTGCTGCTTTCTTTGGACTACCTCTGCTCGTGATACAGAGGGAAATTTGTCACAGCTGGTGGATGAAGAAAGGTCAGGAGTCTCTGTTGTGATCACCCCCCAAATGAAAGCAGGGTGGAATCCCTTGTGACTTGGTAAGGAGACTGTACCATAGGTTTCATTAAGACCTGTTTTGGTTTTAGACCCTTTTTATTTTTTTCTTTCCCATTTATCTAGAGTATGACTCCCTACCTGGTTAACTTATGCTAATTTCAAGGATCGCATTTGTATGCTTCTGCATGGCTTTAATTCAGCTAGTTTAAAAATCACACCTTGAGTTAAATGTGTGCAACTGTCTTGTGTAGACAAGTCCTTGGAGGCACTTTTTCAGGCACCTTGCCACTAATCCACCTATCAAGGTAATGAATCTTGCCCCAAGGGGAGTAACAGATTCCTCCCTGTTAATATTCAGATCTGTCAGAGCAGAGATACCATAACGCTGCCCTCACTTAAATCATTATCCAGACTCCAGGTACATTATGTAGACTAAGTGATTGTAAAGTAGCTTTTTGGCTCATGATATTCTAAACTGGGCCCTTCAGAAAGCAAACATCTGTTGGGTTGAGTTCAGGGCACCTTTACAGTTATAGATCTCAGAGAAGTAGTTTTCCTCTGTGTTTGTAGTTTTATCTTTTAATGTGTGTCCAAATGTTTACTAATACCCCTTAAAAATCATTTCTGACCTTTGGACAAGACCCTCCACTTGTGCTTTTTACACACGTATACATATTAGGCTGCAGAGAGCACTGCTGCCCATGGGGAGCAATGGGGGTTCTCGTCAGCCTCAGAGCCCAGGGGAACACCTGCAGGCCACAGTGGTGGGGCTCCCTGCAGAAAAACACTTGCTCAGCCCCATGACACTGTATATTCGATTCCAGCATATACATGTGCCTTGACTTCAGAGTACTTAACATTTCAGGAGTGAGCTTGTAGCAATTAGTGCTTGTTGTGTGATGGAGACTGCTGTGTTGACTGAGTCAATTAAGAGATCAATTAGTGAAGCACAGAGTGCTTACAGAGGTAGTCTTGGGTGACTTTGTAGTTAAAGGAGTGCCAAAACATTTTTCCCTACTGTCTGGTTTTGAAGGTAAAATTAGTTTTGCATGACTGTAGCCCATAACAATATTTTTTTACAGTAGCATGTTACTAAGTATGGATTTCCATGACTTGGAAACACTACAAGCAAACTCCAAAGCCTGTCTTTCTTTCTCTTGTTGTGTCTGAAAATTTGTATAAAATCAAAGTTTATACACTCTAATGGTCCATTCTGACTTACAGTGAAGCCTATAACAGGACAAACATATCACTATTTTCTTTGTAGATAATCAAAGTGAGTCCAAATATTCATCTTTTCAAGTAGGACTGAGAATTAGGGTCTTTATTAGATAATTATTGTTTGCCTTAGCAGTGGTCAGAAGTTTATGCATGAAAGTACTAACTGGACGTAGTTCCACCAGCTTTGATTGGTTTCCTAGCCAGGCTGCTGGGCAACCTGGGCTTCTGAGCTTTGTGGTCCCTCGGCTGACTAATTTTAGCAGGGTTTCAGGCACGTCAGACGACACTGCTACGAACTTAGAGTTTCTGGAAGTGGAAGCCATCAGAGGTGAAACTAGTAAGAAAGTCTCAGGAAATTATATATTTCAGAAACACCATGCATGTTTCCTTTTAGAAACAGTGTTTGGTGATTTCTGAGTCATGAGAAGGTCTTGAAAAAATTGATGTAGTTCCTGACCAAACAAAACCACATTAAAAGAAAAAGAAGAAAAGTATTATTAACTCTAAATTCTACATTTCAGCCAGTTCTAGTCTTGTTCTGCTTTGAAATCTATTTATGCCCCTACAGAAACTTCCAAAAATCAAGAAAATAGGCAGCCTGCAGTCCAGCATTGTCTTCATTTCACAGATCACAATACCAAATAGTCAAATTGTTTTGGTTTTTTTGATTGCTTTTTTTGTTGTTGGTTAATTGATTTTGGCCTTTTTTTTGGCTGGTTTGTTTTGGTTTTTTTGTTTGTTTGGTTTGATTTTTTTTTTTAATTGTTCTCTAAATGTTGAGGAGTTAATAACATGGAAGATTCTATTTCACTTGGGTTTTAAAACTGCAAAACAAATGCAAACTTTTTACTTACACTGCTCAGGAACATCAGAAACCCAGCTTGTTTTCCGTATACTAATCCCTTATAATCTCAGGAAGATTTAAATTAAGATTTTAAAGACTTAATTGTTTCTTAATCTATTACTCGGTGCTGCATTAATTACAGCAGTCTTACTGTCTTCTTAGAAAAGTATCCTGCTTTTCCTTTCCTGGAACTGCCTTTCTGGGCACATATGCTGAGGAATGAGGACACAAAAGAGAACATGGGGGCATACTTTACCCTAGCACCTTTTTTTAAAGTATGCTTTTTATAGTCTTATAAGAAACAGCACTGAAGGATCAAGGTTTAGGCAACATTATAACCTTCCCTGTATCTAAAAAATAAAAATAATAATAATAAAACAAACAAACATAACCTGTGGAAAAAGAATATATTTAAATATTGATAATAATGAGTATAAGTGATTAATGAGAATGGAGCAATAAGCCACTATTTTCTCTCTCTCCTCCCACATAAGACAAACAAAGGGAACATTTGTGTAAAAGTTCTGGAGGTGCTACATTTAGTACAGAGTTTAGTTCCAAAGCTTTTATAGACTTCAGTGCTAGATCTATTCCAAATGAAGAAAACTAAGGATAAAATTAGACTCTCTTCTTGATGTCTCAGAGAGTTATCCATTATGATATGCAGTAAGAAGTTAACTTCAGGAACTGGTGACAGTACATAAGTACTCTCATAAGGGATGGGAGTACACATCTAGGCCACATGGACCAGGCTGTTATTGCTACTTGTTCAGTGTGTGACTTTGAAATCTTCTTTGACTAGGAATCACATTACCAAATTTAAACATTGACATGGAATCTTTTTTTCTCTTGACTCCTTTTATAGCCACCACAGGGTTTGCCCACGCTGTGAAAAATAAGGTGTACATGTCTGGAGTGATGGGCTGATGAAAATTTCACATATCTTAATTTCTTAAGTTTCTTAAAGCCCACTTCCTTGCCCCATTTTGGATAACTCCAACTAGCTATTTCAAAGGCAAATTGGTTACTGTTGGAGCTAGCTGTAAGCAGCATGCACAGCAAGCAGCCTGATACACCTGGCTGTAGAGAACGGGCTGGGCCCTGACTGACCCTGTAACATGGGAGTACAGACAGGATCAGAAAGAACTAGAAAGAGATGCATTTCTGGAGTATGTTTCCATTTACCCTACAGTAGCTGTTTACACAGCTTGGGTGAATCACACTCCTTGCATCTTGGTTTCTACAAAATGAGGAATGATATAAAATAGTACACAACCATGCTAGTGAAGAACTGTGAGTGCTCTGGGTAAGATATGCACCACCTGAGGAGAGGAAACCATCAAAACAGAAAAGATGAAGGCATGGGAAAAAATATGATCAACCTATGAAGCAGCTACAAGGCATTAATTTTTTGGATGATATTTAAGAGGTAAATCTGATTAACCCTGTCCGCTACACCAGACTTCTGGAGCAGGTTCAGAGTAGGCAGCCCTGGAGGGGTTGTGTCCCGGGGCTGTTCTGGGAAGAGAGGCTAAGGTTAGGGTAAGTGAGCAGTGGAGCTAGACCTTGGGTTGTTGTGGAACAGTGTCTGAGGAGCTAAAATAGTGCTTCCTGTGCAATGGTACCAAACTATCTCCCTCAGTACTAGGCATTTATGTGTGGTATTGTGGGGAGTATTTAATGTATCAGAGACTGATTCAATAAAGAAAATAACGTCCACAGCCTTTCATGTCACATGAATTTTAAGATCACACATCCTGGCTTTCAAAACACATGTTTGGCTTACCATGAAAGTGGACTGTAGAAAAACAAAACAACCATTCCATGACACACAGTCACTGACTTTTTTTTTTTTTTCCTCTCAAGAACCGAGAAACAGCCAGGCGTGGTTACAGAAGGCATTTCTTATTGAATCTGTCCAAAAGATGTTGTAATATTTACACTGGTACACGGCTGTTGGCCTAAAATCTATTGTGTAAGAAGTCAGAATGCGAATACAGATTCAAATATAACATCAAAGAAATAAAAGTTTCGTTAACGCATGGCTCAGGGAGAGGAACGTCGTCTGGGGACAACCAAACCGCTTCCGCGATCCTTGCAGTGGACACCAAAGCCTTAGCATGGGTCCCCACCGACCCGCCGCCGGCAGCCGTGTTTTCACCCCAGCGCACCGGTGCTGGGGGCAGCCCCGGGCTGAGCTCCAGGCATCACCGGCCGGGAGGGCGCAGCGCCCGTCCCGCTGGAGGCACTGCAGCCCTGTCCTGCCCCTCGGGCCTGGGCGACGGGCCGGACGGGTGCGTGGAGGCCGCTCTCCCCGCGGGGCTGCTCCGCCCGCTGCCCGCGCGGTCGCGGCGGAGGGGCGCGTTCAAACACGGCGAGGGAAGGAGCGGGGAGAGGAGCCGAGCGAAATCGCTGCGCCGCCGGCATGGTGAGTGCGGGTCCGGTGCGCTTCCCGGGGAGCTCT
>JANHFX010025964.1:0-13438 GCA_027560015.1 Chloroceryle amazona
CCCGGCTCCCGGCCACTGGGCCGGGGCTGGGGGTGGCAAGGGCTGGGGCCAGGGCGCCCGGGGGCTGGGAGAGGGCTGGGGGTGGAAGGGGCTTGGGCGAGGGAGCCCCGGGGCTGGTGCCAGTTCCTCGGTCATGTCGAGCCGCCAGCTGTGCTACCCCAGCCCCCCTCCTTCTGGGCTACCTGCAAATGAAATTAGCCGCCTTGCCGGGCCCCGGCACCCTCCCTCCTGCCTTGTTCCCCATATGCTCCACTACACGAAGGAGTGCCTCGCAGGGCTCCCCTGATTGCATTGCCTGCAGCTGAAGCCGATAAGGGCAATAGCTCCGACCAGATAGGGTTACGGAGAGGAGCGGGGAGCCCATATGCTCAGCTCACACCGGTGAGACTGCCGGGGAGTCACCTGTGCCAGGAGACCCGAGGACCCGCGTTGCTCTCGCAGGCGGCCTCCAGCCCCTCCTGAAGCCCCCCCGAGCTGGAATGGCTCCCCATTCTCAGCACCCCACATCTCTGGTCCCCGTTTCTTTGCTTTATATGCAAGCTGGACAGATCCCTTCACGCCCCTCCCGCTCTTTTCGGCTCCCTGGTATATATAACACGATTTGTCCCGACTGGAGGAAGGACACCCCGCCTACAAAACCCATCCCAGGCGGCTCTTTTCTGATGGCCCCATTCACACCTTCACCCTTCTTCTTTCCCAACCTCCTCCCTACTTTCCCCTCCTTTCCTCCTCACTGACCCTCCCAGACATAGCACAGAAAGCAGAGAAGGGCAGTTAGAGGTCGGCAGCACATTTTAGGCAGAAAACGCAGTGCTTCAGGGAAGCCCGGCGGAAGGGAAAAGTTGGCCAAGTCAGAGCACCCAGACAGCTCCTCTGCCTTTACCCGCAAGACGTTCTAGTCTCATTTCAACAGAGGCTTTCTTCAGACTCTGCTGGGCAAATTTTGAGTCAAGTAACCCAAAATCTGCCGCACAACCCTGACCAAGGCATGCCTCTCCCTCCAGGCCCATGACTTCTGCAAGGCATGTGTGCCCCTTCTGCATGGAGTTAGCAGGGCACTGTTTGTGCTCGCTGCCAATTTAGTCTTGTGGGATGGGATCTGTCAGAGCCCTCTGTGTGAGGCTGCAGACTCCCTTCCTTTTCATTTGAATGAAAATTTCGAGTGAATATCTGAATTCCCTTCAACAGCTTTCCAAGGAATAGCCTTCAATGGAAAAACTCTCTCTCTTTTTTTTTTCTAAATCTACAAACCTCTCTTCAGTAATACAAACCAGGACCTGCTCCAAGAAGGGGCCACTGGTAGGGTGAGGTACACAAGCACAGGTTGCACACATTTAGTTATATGTATAAGCTGGAGACAGAAAAAGTTCTATTTTAAAATTTTTTTTCCATTTGAAAACCTCATCATTCTGGGGCCAAACTCCCCCTGGACATCACTTCAGTCTCCCCATGAGAGAGTCAGGCTGCTGGATGTCACCTATGATGGCTGGGGCATCATTCCAGAGACAAGACCTAGGACTGTGCCACAGCCCCAGAATGCTATTTCCCTTGTTGGACATCAGGACTTGTTTTTACAATCCCATAGGTGAAAGACTGATATCCCATATACTCTGACAGCCTGAAAACTGTCTGAGCCATCTTCCAGAGGATGGCCCACAGGACACTGATGTGACAGGAGCCAAACAGCCTCTGATGATGCCACCAGACCAGCAGCAACTAGCTCTGATTTCTTTGTGTCAGAGTGGTGTTTCCATCTCTGCGTGGGATGGGGGCCTCTGAGTCCATGACTTGATGTTACCCAGATTATTTCTGAATGCTCAGGCATTTTTTAATGCACAGCTGAGGGCCAGATTTTCAGAAGACTTACTAGCATCTCTGCAAATGCTCAGCACCCAAAACCCAGTCCTGTGCTTCTGAAAAAACCTGGTTGCCCATGCAGAGGTTGAGATGGGAAGGGAGGTTTGTCAAAAGCCTGGCTCCAGCCATGAGAGCTGTCCCTTTCCATACTTCAACCCCAAGTAGACATGGGTTAAAAATAAGCCTTGGGTACATCACAGTCTCTCAACCCTCTGGATATCATCACAGGGTCAGTGAAACTGAATTTTCTATTACAGGCATTTAATAATATTTAGATATTTATACGAAAAATTTTTAAGGGGTGACAGTAATTATAATGATGGCAATGCGGCTGTGAGACTGTACCAGCTCTGTCTCTGCAAAAGGGCATGAAGTACTTGCTGCTTCAGTTTTCAAAAGTCCAAATATGCTTCCATCTCCCCTGCCTTCATTCCTTGGATGGTGTTTCTGAAGGTGTGAGAGGTTTCTCATTGCTTTTGGTGGCAACACAGCTGGCTCTAAAAGTTTTTTGCAGGTTCCTGGTCCATCTGCTTGAGAACAAGAAAGCAAGAGGTGAATGCTCAGCCTGTTCATGACACACATGCCTGAATAGCCCTGGGGGTGCTCAAACCTCCAGGGAGTTACAAATGGCTCAGGGTTGATATCCTCCAAAAGCATGGTGCTTACTCCAAGGCTTTTGCCCTAAAAGATGGATGTAAATGCAAAAGAGTGTTTCCCTTTTTCATTCATCCCCATTCTTGGGATTAGCTTTAGAAGTTTTGTTCTGCCATTTATCTTCACTTGTTGGAGATGTCTTGACAAACTCCTGAGAATTAATTTCCCATCAGCTTTTTGCCTCCTCTTCTTGAACTGGCAGGTCAGATCTCACCATATGCATTAGAAGAGGTTATCTGGATGGGCCACCCTGCTCCATTGTCCCTTCTTTTGCCTGTCCCCGGTCCCAGCAGGAAACCAGTGTCATGCACATGGAGAGAGCACTGAGGGAATCAGACTTCTCTTCCAAGCAGCCCTCCACTCCCTGCCTGTCATCAATCATTGCATCCCGCTGCCAAAACCAATACAATTGGATCAGACCCAATACACGGGGTGTTTCCTGCGAGTCAGAAGTGTGCCTTTTAGTTTAATATATTCCCAATGTTGATCCTATTAGCAGGAAAAATCAATCAATCACTGTCAGCAAACATCACCAGCCTACAGATTGATCATGGTGTCAGGATTGTTGGAGGATTCTGCAGATGCAGAAGGCATTTGTTAAATGCTATTTTCAGAAAGACATATACATATATGTATAAGACACACATTTCTACACGTCTTTGTCTGCTTAAAAAAAAAAGGAAAAAACCCACACAGTTCCTTTTTTTTTTCTTTCTTTCTTTTTTTTTTTTTTTTTTTTTTTTCCCAAAAGCAGTCATGGTGCTAGTCACTTTTATAAGAAAGATCCTTTTCAGTAGGAAATTAGCAGAGTTTCAGGATGTGGGGAGCTTGGCTTTTTCCTCCTGAGGGAGTCAAGAAGGGTTTGGCTTGCTGTGCCTAAAGGATAGCAGTCTGGAGGCTTTTGTACCGTGGGGGTAGGAAGGCTACAGACTGTTTCCAAAAAGCAGAGCTGAGGCAACAAAAATCGTCAGCTTGCTCTGCGGGAGTGCTAATCCACCAAGGTGCAAATTCAGCCATTGCCCTCCAGTGCTCAGCCTTCGTTTGGGGCTATGCTGAATAGCCCACCGAGTTTCTGTCTCCATACCCTTCGCTCCTTTCCCCCAGATGAAATAATTCAGCTCTTTAATGCTGCTCAAACAACACAGAAAGGAGATTCCCTCTGCAGTAGGCAGCACAGAGAGCTGAGCACACCAGGACTGCAGGAACCGGTTCGCTGTCCCAAACCCATTCTCTGTCCCAAGCCCGTTCTCCATTCCAAACACGGGAAATCCTGGCGATCCCAAGAGTCAGGCAGGAGCCAGCATTTTTCCTTGCCAGCCTCAGCTTCTCAGCGACAGTGGAAAGCAGGCAAGCTTCCATTTCTCTGCAGTGCTGCGTGTGACAGGGTACACCTAGCACAGAAGGCACACAAAGAGGGGAGTGATGGAGCCTAGCCTGAGGGTAGTGTCCCAGAAGGGATGGGGGAAATCCTTTTTCTAGTCAGATGCCAGTCACGGTGTGCACAATGCAGGGGGTGGAGGGGGCAGGGGACAGGTGTGAATGGGCTGCAGCGAGAAAAAAAAAAAACAAACAATTTGAAGGCCTTTTGAGATAGGAGATGTTAGGCTGTGTAACTATGGCCCCTTCCCTCACTGGGATACATTTTTGGGACTGTTTTTTTTCTCATGGGGACTGTGCCTCCATCAAGCATGAGGAAGAGGTGCTGTGAGGAAGGATTTGCCCCCATCGGGACCCTCCCTGTCTGCTCCTCATTTCCAGGATGTCCAGTTCAAGCTCTGATGCCAAGCTTGCATGATCCTTAAACCAGTATCACCTGAAAGACAGCCCTTGTTTAAGTGCCTGAAGATGACTGAGGGAATCACCCATCCTCTATAAAATATCCCAGGTGTACTACAGGGAAACATGCTCTGCATTAAGCGGGCCTGTATGATGGAGGGACTGTCCAATGTGACCACACAATGGGCAGTTTCAGCCTACAGCTTGGCAGCACATCCCGGAAGCAGCAGCTCCTTAATGAGAACAGAGTTCTCTGGTGGGAAGAGGAACTGAACTGCAGTGCTCCAGGCACCTTTTACACTGGTTTAAGCGTTTTGTACCAATAGGGTGGGGAGGAAGGGATCATCACCCATCTGAGATGCTCACACAAAAAGCTGTACCCACATCAGAACTTACCTCTGGATGCTACTTGAGCACCACCCTGTCCTACAGACCTTGGCATCTGGCATCCCCAACCCGAAAATGGGAGATAACCCCCTGAAGCCATCCAGCTTCAGTGTGACTCATTTTCCCAGAAAAAATGCAAAAAGCTAGTGAAGAAGAGTGGAGATGGCAGAGAGGGAGACACAAATCCATGTATCCTGCAGATGGGAGAAGCCCTGCCTCAGGTGAGGCTCTGAAGAGCAGGATTTGCTTGAGACAACACAATAAACACATGATTAAGATTTAATTTCTTCTTTCAGGTCTATTGGGGAAAAAATTTCTGTAACTTCACTAAGAAACCTGCCCCTAATCCTAACCACACAAACCAATCTTTCTGAAAAAAAAAACAACCCAAATTATATTAGCAAAAATCCACCCAGTCTTACAGAGTCTGTTAGTAAATGAACTTTTAATATATTGAAAACATATTCATTATAATGTATAAAGAGGCATTTCTCATTTTGTTTGTGTTCTTAAGAGTGTGACAGCGTCTTGTTTGTGACTGCCCCTGGGTATAAGCTATCATTGTGTAACTTAATTAGATATTCTACATGGTAGTGTGAGGGACATATGTCTATTCACTGTAACAAACATCAAGAGTCTGCCACATGCTTTCATGTTTCTGCTGTGTTGAAATAAAGGCAGAGCAAGTGCAAGCTCTCCCAAGGACCTGTGGCCCCAAACAGCTTGAACACAACCCGCTGGCATTCACCAATTGGTTACAGTTTATTAACAGCCCATAAACTTCTCATCTGCTCCTGGGCACTCGTTAGGGTTGTCACCTGCAACTTCCAAGAGCAGCACAATCACTTTGCAGACGTGAATTGGGGTTTCTCAGATGCTGCTTTCACTTCACTTTCTCCTTCCCAGCTCCAACAACACTTACTTTATGCGGGGTGTGAGGTTGGTTGAAGGTGACCCAAAATAAAAAAGCCCACTGGTGGAAGCTTGGGCAAGCAGTAGCTGCAGAGTGGCTACTGCACTGGCTCATTCTTTCAGCTCATGAATGTGCAGTGAGACACCGATGTGCTCAGGTCTCAAAATCCCAGCATGAGGACCACTGGTGAGCTGGGATCACCTGTTACCTTGGTTCAGCCCCTACCTTTTCCCTCCTCAGAAAAGCCAAAGCATAATTTAGGCAAAACTAAGGAATTTAAGAAGATGAAAATGTCTGACAGCAAGTAAAATCGGTTAATACAGGATGTCTGACTGGAGGCAGCAATGGAAGTTTAGAGGCAGGGTATGAGGACAAATCATGGAGAGAACAGTATCTTCTCATATACTGTACTGTCCGAGCATCTGGACATCTGCAGATACCGTTAAATACTTCAGGAAAAATAGTCTTTGCCTTCACTGCGTAGTCCACACTGTGCAAACACACCAAAACCCAGGTGACACATCCAATTTGGTTACGAGCCTGCAAAAATTCAGTCCTACTTCCTCCTTCAAGCATCTCAGCAGCTTCATTTTCTGTGACACCATTATGCTGGGTCCTTCATCTGCACGGAGATCATGCCAAGCCTTTCTGACTGTGCTTTCACATCAGACCAGAACAAGTCCTTACCAACTGGGAGGTTGGTAACTGAGCGTGGGCACCTGGCTGGGGAAACTGGATGGGATAATCGGTGGGAATTAATGGCCTACCTGCCTGCAGCAGAGGCTCATTGTCCAGATACAGCAACTTAGAGCAGGTAGAAACAAACCTGAGTTGTCTATTTTTCTCAGCAATTTCTGAGAGCTGTTGTGGTGCACCCTATTAGCTCAGCATCTGGCTGCCCTTTGCTCCCAGGGAGGGAGCAGGTCCCCCATGGTAGCCGGGCATCTCTGCCCAACCCATAGTCACAGCCAAGCCAAGTGAGAGCTGCCATGTTCTGTCTAAGGGAGAGTTTCCAGCCCAGCTGCTAGCAGCAGCTTGCATTTTTTGTCATCCCAGTAGTGCTGGGCAATGAAAGAGGGAGAAAACCCAGCTAGCAGTGACCATCCCAGGAATATCACATTTGACAAACACTTTCCAAGGTGGATGTTGTTGTGGCAAGACTTCCAGTTTTATTATGAAAATAATATTCCTGTCTTATTTTAAAGAGGAGAAAAGCTACAGCACTTTGAATATCTCTTGTGAAGCATAGACCTACACACACACACACACACATACACATGATCTTTCCAAAGCAGGAGGTGCAGCAACCCCAAAGTTTGGAGGAGTTCCATAAGGCCCAGGGTGTGAACCCTTATTCCTCAGAAACTACAGACACTCCTGCATTGGGACCAGCACCACTCAGGCACCTGGAGGGTACATGGGTTTTGTCACCAGGACTTCACTTCTGATGTCTCCTCTTTTGCCTCTGGCCGGTGGCACAGCCAGAAGGATGAGAGCAAGGAATTAACTGGCATCCTCAGCCCAGCCAAAAGCTTTTTCTTATCTTCCTCCAGCAAAAATTTTCATCAGTGACCTTGAAGGTGGGGTGCTGCTTGAGGCTGTGGCAAAGGTAGGGTCCAGTCAATGTCCCAGCTTTCAAGGTTACTGCTGAAATTAGCCCTTACTCTCCTTGCCTGCCTCTGTTCTCTGGGCACAGTCGCGGGACACATGAGTTGAAAAAGACACTGTGGATCAGGTAGTTCTGGGAAGCTGAGCATACAAGGAGACAAGTGGAGGTTTTGACATTCATAACTTTAATGCCATTTCAGTACTTTTAAATTAGGAGTTGCTGAAAAGACTTGGACTAGTAAGAGTGCAAGCAAATAGCTACTCTGGGTGCCATGTGTGTCAGTGTGCAAAGGCAGTGGAGGAAAAATTAGAGACTTTTTCTTTGTATTTTTTGTTCCCTGATCACATGGGCACACATGTGCATCCAGAATGCCTAATACTCCAGCCACCTCTATTGAGAGGCCAAAACATGCTTCTTCCAGGTTTGCTCTTTAAGGAAACAAAACTGTTCTGCTTATCCTCACAAAGACTCGTGCAAGGCGGGCCAGACTGCAAGCTAATCCCTACCGCCTCCTGTCCTGGGACTGTCCAGCCCGCCCTTGGCTGAATATCCCCCCCAGAGCAATAGGGAAGGAATTCATCTTTATGGGAACGGTCTCAGCCTGACATGAGCAGGGCCGCTAATTACAGGCCCTGCACTGCTCTGTATGCAGGGGGAGGTTTCGGCGGTGCATCCTGCCATGCTGTCCCAGCTATTGTTCGCCATGCACATCAACCATCTGGAAAAAGCAAGCTGCAAGAGCACCCCACTCACTTCAGCAAGCTCCCGCGCGTTTCCTGCAGGAGAGGATCCACCGGTGGCCAAGAAGAAGGCTGCAGCCACACTGCCGCTCCAGCACATGAGGATGAGGATGGCTTTTTTTCACCCTGTGTCACCAGGGAGTCCCTCCGGCAGCCGTGTCTGCCCTGGGTGACTCTCGCCCCAACATTAGCATACAACATCTGTCGCGGCTGAGACCGAGCACCCGACTGCAGAGGGCTCAGCGCCATCCTGCAATGCCATCGGCACATGTATGTGGCTCTCTGCAGCTCTCATGCCGCTGCACAGGCACAGCCAGTACATGGGGAGAATTCCAAGTGGGGACTTTGCTTTCCACCAATGCCACTGCACAGTCTGTGCTGTGTCGGGGGTGCACATGCCTCCTCTCCCAGCATCTATATGCACATTTGCTATACACCCCACCCAAGGCATAAAATGATTGTAAAAATTCAGAGTAAATTTTTTCTCATTTTTTTTGAGGTGATTACTTGAATGTATTTGTGAATGAAATCTGTTTTGCATAGATTTACTTGTAAAGAAGTCAAGCTTGCTGCATGTCCTGATGCCTTTGCTTGTTTTCTTCAAAGGCTTTTTTGGCAGATAGTGTTTGGTGAAGGCAGGTTTGTCCAAGCATGGTTGGACACGCAACTTTTTCATCGCACTAGACTCTCATATCCAAATATACTCTGGCCTTGCTGTGAGGACACTGTATCCCTGCGAGAGTTAACAGGTTGACTAAGGGAAAGAGAGGAAGGGAAATTAAGAAAAGAAAACTACTACAGTGTCATTTGAAGCAATGTGAGGCTGGTCGTGCCCACTATTTGGTATAGTTACTTTTCATGTTCTGCCAAATCTTCTTCACCAAACAAGAATAATTTTATTGACTTTTTTTCTGAGTCAAAGACTGTGGTGCCTGCCTTTCTTTTCCATGTTATTCCTCCAATGGGATTCTCAAAGGCACTTCTCTTCCCCACACCACCAAATGACCACATCTGGGACAATTTGAGCACTTACTCCTTACTACATGTAATCTGTGTTTCAGTTCAGCAGGTTCTTCTGTGCTTTGTTGAATGCATAGGGCGGGCTGGAACTTTCAGAAGTGCCTAAGGGAGCCAAACAGCCAGTCTCCATTTAATTGCTGTGGGATCTGAGTGTTTAATTCTCTTCAGGATACTTTGAAAACACCATCTCTAGTACCTATGTGTGCTGTGGCCTTATGCACTGGCTGTCAGGCCATGCATAGATGAAGAGGCGACATCCTCTGGTCTCAGGACCGGATCCCAGACCCTGTCACATTCCCTGTTGGCATCTGGGATCACCCTGTTTCCTTTCTCTGAGGACTTGGGGGTTTTGCTTCCTACGTACAGCAAGCCAACATGGAAATCACCCATGCTGCAAGGAGGTTGTGCCAGCAGAAAACAGACCAGGTGAAGGGGGGAACAGTACCCCTCTGTGCTCTCCATAAAGGGGCAGAGCAGCTTTGTCTTGCGGCGCCTCCTGTTTTCGCAGGTGCTCTAGGAACTTGGCTACAGGACATTGGCCTGACACATCTATTACCTTTTGGATGCCTATAATTAATCATTCATCCCTTTCTGGGCAGGGAGAATGGGAGTTTCGCCCGGCGTGGCCCCGGCCCTGGCTGCCTCCCCATCAGCCCATTCGGCCGGTTTGTTCCCTTTCAGCCCTGCTCTTCCTGCCGCTTTCTGCCCCCTCAATGGGGAAGGAGCGAAACCGGATGGCTGGCTTCAGCACAGGGAAATGACTTCAGAGCCACCTTTGTTTCTCCCCTCATTTCTTTGCCCGCACTTGGCCGTGTGTCGCTGTGAAAGGGCTCGTTTGAAGCTGTCTGGGACATCCAATGAGCGGCACGGCTTTGGACAGAAACACTCGCATCTCTTCAGGCTGACGGAGAGACTGAGCCAAGCTGCCAACTTTCTGCAGCACAACTGACCATAACATCAGGCATTGTGTTCAAAATTAGCCACAGGCTTCCAAGCAAATTGTCCTTTTGGATTGTATCGGTGTAAGCCCTCTATAGCACTTGGCTTTGGCTGCTGACTCCAGAAAGCCTTCAGGAATATTTCTTGCTCTCGTGAGGAAAGCCAAGGGTTTGAAAGGGATTTTATACGCTAACGTGTGCGATTTCACAGTTTTCTGGCATGACTTTACCTTGTGAAAGACTAAATATCATTTTGCATGCGTCTTCTGTCAAGTAACGTCATTGCAGTGAGCACGTGATTGCTTATTTCAAGCTGTTTGACAGAGAAAAAACAAGACCTAACCTTTTTCTCATTTTTTTTCAGTGATTTAAAAATGTGAGTAACTATATATTTCACATTAAGATATTCTGTGCTAAGAGTATAGCCGACTGTTACAAGGTGATATGCTTTTACTTCTATTATTCTTTTGTATTTTCTATTAAAACATCCCAAGAAGCTACTGATGTCTGCAGCAAAATATAAATATTCACTCAACATAACTATTTGAAATTGAGATTTGAGTTTGCTTTTCAAGTGGCCTCATTTTTACAGAAACAATAGCTGTCTTTGAATCAGAAATGACTTTCAGTCCAACCTTTGCACAGTTGCTGTGCTCGTCTGCCCGCACTTTGAAAATGGATTATTAATATGAAAACAAGAGGAAAAAAAATGAAGAATTTGCCACAGCTACCACATACATCACACTCTTTACTAACCCCACAGGGTGTGTTAGCTCAGGTACATGCTTGTTCTGCTGATGTGCTGAATTCCCACCTTTTCCCCAACACAGCATAAAAAAAAGCTTGAACTTGTATATTACATTTAGCATGTGTATGCTGTGCAATATCCACAGAGGCATGGGTGTCATGGACACCACAGTGGTCCCAGCATGGTGAGAGGGGACGTAGAGCTAGTTCAGCAACAGCTGTGTGACACCCCTGTATCCCCGGAGCAGCTACCCAAAAGGCAGGGGGACCCCTCAGCATGTCTCGCTGGTGGCAGGACCCACCGGGGAGGGAGCAAGGCAGCTAGGCTGTATCACAGCTTTATGAGCATCCAGAAAACACCAGGCAAGAGCTGACTTCTAAATAGGAGGCAGCCGGTATTTCTTCCTCCCCTGGATGTCATTCTCCCCTCTTCCCGCAGCACTAATTTGCCTGTTTCTTTCCTATTTTTTCTCCTTCTGCCTTCTGTCTAGTAGGGTGGCCAATTCGGTCACCCACCACAAATGCCCTTTTTGGCTGTAATCAAGAAGGTGACTTGCACACAATAAGTAAGGCCAGCCCTGACCCAGGTTTGCCAAGTCTGTGCCGACAGAGGAGGCTGTGTGCCATGCCTATAAGCGTGCCAGGAGCTAGCCTGCAAGCGTGAGAGTTTGAGAGGAGACCCCTTGCTTTCTTTTTGAGGGCTTTTCTTTCATTCATTCTTTCTTTTCCTCTTGGGGATCTGGGAAATGCAAAGAAGGGGGAGGGATGGCAGTGACCAGGATTGAACTCTTGCAACAATAACGCAAACCTGTTGCCTTTTAATGCACTTTTTTTTTCAGGAATGAAAAATGTCCTTCTAGGAAAAAAAAACAACACAACAAACAAAACAAAACAAAACAACAACAAAACCAACCAAACAAACAAACAAACAAAACCACAAAAAAACACAACAACAACAACAACAAAACCCCAAACAAACAAACAAAAAAACACAAAAAAACCCCAACCCAAACAAACAAGAAAAAAACCCCTCACAACCACACACACACACAAAAACCCTGCGCTATGAAGCAGACTAAACAGTAATCTTTCAGTTTTGAGACTGATGCATTATATTGAGTAGTACGTGTGCTCCTGTAACTCCCTCGGACAAGGAGAAGAAGGAGAAGGAGGATGAGGAGGAGAAGGAGGAGAGGGAGAAGGTGGCAAAATCATGTGTGCATTGCCCTCTCCCACAGCAGGAGCCCCCACTCCCTGCCTGGAACTCTCAGGGTGCTGCCAGCAGAGAAGTGGTTGTAAAGAGGGTGAGAAACAGAGAAACAGGAAAAGAGGGTGAGGAAAGCCTTATAATCTTAGTCCTCCACCCCCTCCCTGGCTTCTTTTAGTACAAGGAGGAAAAGGATCCTATTTCACCATGGATGCTGATACTGACCAGGGACTCCCAAAGGGAAGAATTGACTCCCTACAAGATCCTTGCCCACTCCAATGTCTTTCTCCTGTCAAAGAGAAGTTTGCCCGTGTGATGGACAGTTTGTTCAGAAAAAGAGCATCCTTGGGAATTTCAATCCCAGCGCCTTCTTGGAGAAATTCTCATGTTTTCTACCATCTGCAGGATGCTTATTATTTTTTTTTCCCTCTGTGCTAAATTTCTGCACAGGTTTTGGTGAGGAGCCCCATGAGAACATGGAGTATGTTACTGTTTTCAAAACAAGCATTGAACACTGGAAGCACAATTCCCTGGAGTGTGAGGTGTGCTCTCCCTCTGTCTTCTTGCAGTGGGAGTGAAGCTTCTGTTTGTGGGTCTTGACATGTCAACCAGCAGTAAAACAGTAGCACTTGGCGAAAAGACAGAAAGTGCTTCTAAGAGAAGAGTCTCCAATTTATCATTTTTAAGAGCATGATGGATTCTCAGGTGCCTCTGAGAGGTGATTCTACCCCTCTACTTCACACTGGTGAGACCCCACCTGGAACAGTGTGTCCAGCTCTGTATTCCTCATCACAAGAAAGACGTGGACATGTTTAAGTGGGTCCAGAGCCACAGAAATGATCAGAGAGATGGAACACGTCTTCTGTGAAGAAAGGCTGAGTTGAGGTTGTTCAGCTTGGAGAAGACTCCAGGGAGACCTTATGGTGGCCTTTCAGTATTTAAAGGGGGACTATAAAAAAAGATGGGAACAATCTTTTTAGCATAACCTGTTGCAATAGGATGAGGTCTAACAGTTTTAAATTAAAAGAGGGTAGATTTAGACCAGATACAAGGAAGACACTTTTTACAGTGAGCATGGTGAAACACTGGCACAGGTTGCCCAGGGAGGTGGTAGATGCTCCATCCATGGAAACATTCAAGGTCAGGTTGGGCAGAGCTCTGAGCAACCTGCTCTAGTTAAACACGTCCCTGTTCACAGCAGGGAGGTGCACTAAATGACCTTTAAGGTTCCTTCCAACCCAAAGCATTCTATGAGTCTATGACATTCAACAAGTAACGGAGAGGCAGATGCGTGCATAACCTCCTGCTTTTGCTTTTTGTGGCTATTTCTGCAGAACCCTTCTTCCTGTCTGAAAGTCCCTTCCTGTCAGACACACGGCGCTAGGAACACTGTTATCTCAGACCTCCTCTCCCCACGGCGCAAACCCGGACAGCGGGAGACAGCGGGAGACAGCGGGAGACAGCGGGAGACAGCGGGAGAGAGAAAGCGGGAGAGAGAAAGCGGGAGAGAGAAAGCGGGAGAGAGAAAGCGGGAGAGAGAAAGCGGGAGAGAGAAAGCGGGAGAGAGAAAGCGGGAGAGAGAAAGCGGGA
>JANHFX010025965.1:0-11568 GCA_027560015.1 Chloroceryle amazona
ACGCTGTATGCTGATGATTTTTTTCAGCCAGGTTTATATCTGGAAGAATGACCTTTACTTTTTCTAATTATTATTTTCCGGGGAGGAAGAATAAAACGCTTACCTCTCTCTGACTGTCACCGGGGAACTGCATTGACAAGAATGGGAATGTTTTGTGGTGAGTCATCTCATTAAAGTGCGAATCTGGACGTCGAAAGCAGTTTGTTTTCCTTATGTAAGCCTCGCAGGCAGTTCTGCAAAACCGGGTTTGTTCCGCGGGCAGCAGATTTTTTTCCTGACTTGCAGTTCCACCTCCGAATTAACTGATGTTTTGCCCGAAAAGAAAAAAGAAAAAAAAAAGAAAGAAAAAGAAAGAGAAAAAGAAAAAGAGGAAAGAAAGGAAAAGAAAAGATGAAGAAAGAAAAGAAGAGAAAAAGAAAATAAGAAAAAAAAAGAATAGAAAAGAAAAAGAAAAGAAGAATATAAAAGAAAAAAAGGAAAAGAGAAGACTACATGATCTTGATATTTTTTTTTTTCTTTTACCTGTATGATAAATTATGGAACACAAACATAAGGTACCTCAGTGGGTCATCTTAGAAACAAGGCTCTGTTACCAAGGATCACACGTCCTAACTTCAAGCCTAAAACGAAAAAGGAAAACCCTCATTTAAGTAAAGTATACCCATACAAAATTATTCATATTGACCTCATAAATCAAAATGGGATATATTCCGAAGAGAGGTACTTTTAAGTTAAATATGGACTTGACAAAGTAGATTTATTTTTTCATACATGAATTATCAGATGAAATTCTATTAGGTCTGTTATGCAAGAGTTCATAGGCATGATCTCTTTTGCTCTGAAAAAGTTAAGAGTCAATACAGGAAAAAGGCAAAATGGTTTTCACTCAGTGCAAACTGACAAAGCTTTACTTCTGGGGGAACAAGGTGACAGGTTTACAGGAAGCAGATTTTGTGGTTAGCCACTGTCAAAACACCTGTTCAAAGTGAATTGAGAAAGACAGGAGGAATCAGCTCTGCCAGTACTGAAAACGTTTAGATTTACTTGATCATGGTGAATTTTAACTGCATTCACTGTGGTGAAGACAGAATCAATTAAAAATAATAATAATTTTAAAAATAATACTTAATTTCTAAGAGATTGGTTGGGTTTTTTAATTCTTGACCATCATATTTATGCAATTTACATACTATATGCAAAGCTGTTAATGCTAATTTATGGCATTTTCTTAGGATCACATTCAGAAACTCTTACCAACTATTTTTTATTCCACTTGTATCAGCATATCCTCCACTATCAGTTATATGCTATCCATCTTTTCACGTCACAAGAGCAGGAATTTATAGTGGCATATTTCCTTTATAATTGAGATTTCAGCAGATGTGGTTGGTGGCAGACTGTTTCATCTCAACTCTCTTTTGTGGATTTTCCCATAAGGTATCTCCTCAATGGGTTTCACAATTCTCCTCATTTCACAATTCTCCTCAATACATCACACTCAAAAGTTTGTGAGGTAATTGCAACAGAACTACTCTCACACTTCACTTTGCAAAGGAGATTGGAAAGCATGGAGTCTTCATCTCATCTTTCATATTATCTTTCTAACCGGTATAATTTACTTAATTTAGAATTTGAGTAAAGGATTAAGTAGCTCCTGGCTAGTACTCATGTCCTTAGAAAAGCAACAGAGAGAAAGAACTACTACTTTATGTTCATGAAAGAACATCTACTTCATGTTTGGTGTATTACAATCAAGACACATTTCTTTCTCCTGGATATCCATCCCACAGAAGGAACCTAACCTAGATGAATTTGAGGAGGAGTCAATGAGTCTTTTTTCATATTCCAACTCCTGTTTTTCTTGTCAGTGACAATATGATTTTTAGATTTAATTGTTGTAAAGCTGCATCTTAATACCAGTCAAAACTTTTATATGTAAATAATGAACAAACCACTTGCTAAGAAGTGCATTCAGAATACCTTACACTATTGCCCTAAGTACTGGTGTGCTTTTATGTGGAATTTATATGGTGCTTTTGACAATGGAGAAGAAACTAAAATGCCACTCCCATATAGTCTATGAATAATGATGTCTGAGCTAACTTCTAGATGGAACTAATAACTATCTGGAACAAGCTGTTAAATTTGCAATTTATTCTGATACTTAGGATGAGATACTGTCTGCTAAGCACTACTAATATTGACAACAAAATTTGTGTTTACAAGTGGACTTCACTGAACAACAGGCAAATTATAAATACTTTAATCCAAAATCTATGGCTGCTTGAAACCGTTACATGTCAAAGCAGGTAAACAACACAGGAAAACCACATGATCTGTGGTCATTTGGGAATTTATAGCGAATTTTAAAAGTTATCTTTAGGAGTTAAAAGAACTGAGTCATAAAATTCAGCCCACCGTCCTTGTAAGATCGTAGTTATTCTAGGTTTAAAGGAGCTTTCAGTGTGATTTTTTATTTCAGATGAGTACTTCAGAGGAAAAGGTTAGAAAAAGACAGGCAAAAAGAGTTAAAATACAGTAAATAACTAGTTTTACTTCAAACTGTAAATAAATATTTTATAGAAAAAAAATATCATTGTTAATATATTTTCACTGCAAACTAAACAATGAGAAATTGCTGTTCAGAATACTCATTTGTATTAACACTTTTCCCAAGGCTTTTTGTATGACAAATCTTTTAAGGCAATATCTAAAGCCACATAGTTTTCACATTTTGATCACCTGCACTATATTCACTAGAACTGTTGCAAGTTATGGCTAATTTAGTTCCTTCACTAAAAATTACTGAATAAAAAACAGTAAGACAAACTGTGTCTACAGGCCCCATTTCATTCCCCTGTCTTATTCCTGTTGTCATGAAAGGAAGCCAGATGCATCCCATAGCCAAGATGTATTTCTTAGATTCAATAGGACCAAGATTGGTCACAGTTTCCTTTGTCTCATCTGTCTCCAGCAAATATGGTCTCATTGCCAGACATTCCTAACTTTAGCTAAGTCATGAGAAAGACTTTATAATTTTTTAATTTTATGACTTCTACACAGAGTTACTGACATAATCAGGAATCTGTACTTCTCCCATAGATTCTTCATGTTAGATTCACTTTCTAAATTCTTTTCCATTTCTTTATCCTTGGAGTCTGAAAGCACACAGATACACTAGAGTATGTTTATGTTCTATAAAGCTTTGTAAGCATAATGAAATTTCAAACTGTTTCCACAGAATATTATTTAACTCAAGAACTGTGTACTTTTTTCCAAACTATTAAAATTGTTTTACAGCAGTCCTAAAAAATCCTGACACAATCAGAAAAAAAGAATATTCAGTAATTGAAAATCTTTAATTATGCCAATTTAGTTTTAGAAGCTAAGAATGTAATGCATTATGTATGACAGGATAACCAGAAACTTGAAAAAATCAAAATGAAAAACCACACTTGATTATTTCCTGTGTCTTGTGAGATGAAAAGCAGTCCCTAGCCACAAAGAAGGAATCTCAACTCCTGTAAACACTTTGTGACACTTGAAATCTGATGTTTTCTATATTGCAAATTTATTATAAAATTTGCATAGTTGTGATATTTAAATATTTTTTTTTCCTTACCAAATGCATTCCTTTTTTAATTGTTACTGAAATATAATTTCATTCCATATATTCTTCCCTGACCTGATGGCATAAGTTGTGTAGTGACTTGCCCCTGCTTTAAGTACTGTGCCAATCATTGGATCATTGTATAAAATATCTCACTTAAATATATCTAGGTGAGAATTACACCCCCCCCACTCCTCCCAATGATTATCTAAGCCAGTCAGCAACTGAAAAGACTATCTGTAAGGATATAGTTGCTGTTCAGAGCTACATTAACGCTAGTACACCACAAATCTTAAAATGATAGTATGGGTCATAAGACTCAGACAGAGAAGGAGCTAAGTTTGACTGTCCTATTTGTACCTATGAAAACCTGAAGTTTGCTCTGAAAAAACTGCAGCATATTTGAATGTTAATGAAGTGAGGAGCAGTAGTGAAAGACTGTCTTCCTGAAGAAAAAAGCTCCGGATAGGCAATGACCTTCTGACATTTGCATCTACATTCTCCTTCCTTGGCAGGACCAGACGTTCCTAAGCTGTTTCGAGGCAACCCAAGAGCAAGAATGGACCTCAGCAAAGGAGAGAGATTAAAGCTGGAAAGAATACGTGGGCAAAATAAAATGCTCTGGAAAAGAAGCAGGAGGTAGAAGACCTACCTACGGATCAGTGCTTCAAATCCTCCTACTAGCAGTCTCTGAGGCACCAGGCACTATAGGTTTGGAACAAGATACGTGTATCGCTTTTATGCAGTAGTTTAAAAAACAGGGATCTATTCGCACCGAAGATTTTCCACTTTAAATGGATTCTGACATTCCAACTAAACATTCTTTTTGCCTCATGGAAGCAGCCTGATTTTTTTAAATTTTTAATGTTGTTTCAGTGGAAAATAGCAAAACTCAGAATACAGATATTTTATTTATCTCAGGAAATGAATTTATCTTCTGGTGAAATCCCATTTTTCCTATGCATATTTGTGCGCTACAGTTTTATATCTTAAAATCAAGGAAGGTCAAAAAGTCTATTTTAAAATAAATCCCCTTCCCTTCCCTTCCCTTCCCTTCCCTTCCCTTCCCTTCCCTTCCCTCCCAAAGGTATTTATAGAATGACCTGATACAGCAAGAGTCTTTTCCTTCACAGAATATACATCTACTATGTGACAATATTCCAGAGCTATATAAAAAGTTTTTAATATTTTTTCCTATGTTTGTAAAGTATTACTAACAAAATAAATTAAAAAATGCTAGTGAACAGGTGCAGTCTATTCACATTACATATACTGCAAATACTTTGACAAGTGTATACAGTGGGTTACGTCCTATTTTTATGGTGAGAAATAAAACTGCTTTCAGCACAGTTACCTTTACAATTGATATCCCAAAATACCTTTATTTTCAGATAGTTGGGAAAAATATGCTTAAACACTGTGCAAACAGTAAGGCTAGGGATATTTAAACTGCACATTTTTGGCCTAGTTTTTGAAGCGGATGAGAACAGAATCAGGCTTTTAAAAATACCCATACAAAAAGGAGATTTTTTTTTTTTTACATTAAAGTAGATATTTAAAGAGAATAAAAGAGCCTACAGATTGCTTACCCCTATTTTTGGCATGATCCACTTACAGGCCAACTCAAAGCAAACAAGATAGTTACGTCAGATAACAAAAACTGTCTCCAAAAGCAGAAGTGACTTTCCATGCTCCCTTTTCATAAAAAAAACCCCATGACTTTTTCTCATATAAAGCTATTAGTGCCCCTTTTATTCATACAGTTAATTTTTCTTTCCAGTTCATAGGTCAATCCCAAGAGAGGAAAATTATCCTTACCTCAACCCCTTATATGAGGCAGGCAGATATAGCAAGTCTTGATCTAAGCAAGTACTAATGCAAAAGCATAAGATTAAACACATGCTTGTGTGCCCTTCTGAATTAGAATTGGTGTCAGGATGCTTATTTAGCTACAGTTCTGATATTAAGAAAATTTTCCTGTGTTGGCTGACCTAATACAGAAAGTGGCATTTTTTTGAGTGTTCCTTTTGTTTTATACATTCTGGGTAAGCTACAGAGGATATAGAAATATTTGTGAGAGACATATATTAGCTAATAAACATTGTCTGCTTTAATTCCAAAATTATCTTTATTATAATCATTGTGATAAGATATGACTAGGACAGAGTTCAGGAGACACCTTCTAGCTAGAGTGATATAACACCATTTAACAGCTCATATTTATGGATAGATGTTCAAAGAAAAGTTCTTACAAGATAATTTGAAACAAACACTGGTGTAAAACTGAGTTCTTGTCACATATACCACTCCCATGCTAATGTTGCAGGCAATGCTTATGGGTTTCAAGTATTAAATCTCTTGTTATCTCCAGCACAGCTGGATTATGGGTGGATAAATTCACAGCTTGCACACAAATAAGAAAGGCCAACTAGCTAATATTCCTTTAAATCTCAGGTTTTCAGGATGGCCAGTTACACCTGACAAACTGCAAATGTTCTCTTTTGGTGTCTTCAGCTTAAATCCTAAGAATAGGAAAATGTAAAAGCCCACTAGGACACAGTGTAGCATAAAGATGCCAGAGCTAGCTTTAAATGAATTATTTTGGGTACTGGCAACAGTCAAGCTGTGATAGCAGAGAGCTAACTCTGCGTAAGAAGTTTATTCTGCTGCATGGGCAAGTTTAGCAGCCTGTCCTGCACTTCATGCTATTATTGTGAGATGGCTGAAACACAGTATTTTCTATAATATCTCTCATGCAAAATGCATCCAACAGAGTGTAGGCATGTGTCAAAAAGCAGTTAGCTGGGCTAGAGTTACACTGAACTATAATATCCACAAATTATTCTAACAATTCATGACACGACTTCACCCTTACTCAGAACTTTCCAGAGTGAAATGCATCCTCTGTTTTTCAGAAAGAAAACATTTACATGACATAAAGAAATAGTTTGTTTTTTTTTCTTTTCTGAAAAAAGGCTACTTCACCATTTAAAATGTATGTATGTTGAAATGAAACATAAGTCTCCTACAATTATTTCAAGACTCTCAAATTAAATGAACAACTTCAAGACTGCTGCTGCTGATAGGACACAGCACAAAAAAAAAATAAAAAAGCAAGTGTCTCTCTTTTTGCTCTTAATGTTAGTCACAAAGAACAAGATTCTAGTCCTCCAGGTCCATGGTGGGTTGCTACTTCATCACAGGGAGACAGCTCATGTGTCAAAGCACATTAAATTGGTACGTGGGCAATGGACAACTATACAAAGAGGTATTAAATTCAGTGATTCAGAAGTATGAAAACACAGTC
Source organism: Chloroceryle amazona (assembly GCA_027560015.1). Classification (NCBI taxonomy): domain Eukaryota; kingdom Metazoa; phylum Chordata; class Aves; order Coraciiformes; family Cerylidae; genus Chloroceryle; species Chloroceryle amazona. Next base: position 6,918 of record JANHFX010025965.1, read on the forward strand.
GTAATTTCAATTAACAGAAAAAATGTAGAAGCAGAAACATTTGGAAAATATTTATGAAAGAATAGCAGGGGGACAGACTAACAGGACTCAATTTTCAATACAGGATAATTAAGAAATAAAAGATAATCTAAACCCCTTGTATTAAAAATGAGTGATTACAACACAAAGTTAGAGAACTATATGGAAGTTAAAAAGTACAAATATAACTGTCTTTTTACCACAACAGAATAAAATTAATATAATTTTCATACTCCCACTACCTTTCCAAAATTTGATGATTTGCAAATGCCATTTTAGCCATAGAAAATTAGAAATTACCTTAACTAGGACAGAGAATCATATTACTCTATATTATGCATAATACTTAAGCTTTTGTCTAAAATTACCTATCTACAAGAACAACAGGATGCAGAGTAAGAGGGAAGATAATTTTCTATAGACACAGAAACACAAAAAAAATAAACCAAACAACATTTAAGAAAGAGCCTTACCAGTACTGTATAATCCCTTGAAGCCCTACTTGATACTATATTACATCATGCTTTGTCTAACATTTTTTGAAACTCTGCCCAGCACACCACAACTACAGTGATGAGACCAGACAGAGGGAATACTGAGGGGGTGGAAAGCTACATAATTGTTCTTGTAAACTTTTAGCATTTTAGATGAACTTGAAAATGTTACACAAGTACCTTCCACCCTGAGCAGTGATAGCACTCTCACCGGATTCAGAAAGATTGAAACCAAGAGAATTAGTGACTTTTTCTGAAGGCTAATAAGTATTAAGGTTTCAAAAAGATCTCAAAAGTTTTGTTTTGTTTTGTTTAGCTCTTGAAGAAATCAATAAGAGGTTGAGATTTTGATTTATTTACATGTAAAGAATACATTGTTACCATTATTGAAGAATAAATATTGCCTTAGACCATTATATGATACAGTAGGATACTATCTGTACTGCTAAAGACTTGCTAGGAGGTGTGTTATGCTTGTATGACTTTGTGCATTTCAGTATTAAACTGTTTGGTTTCAGAGCAAGATCTGAAGTCAACATTGATAAATACTGTTTTGTCCATGGACATTGCACTCTTACTCCACTAAATCTCTTTTCATTCTTCTAGGTCTTTCTGCAGCATTTTACAACTATTGAGCATACCTTTATCTCCCCTGCAAAACTGCACTCTGTCAGTTGATGCCTAAGTTAAACTTACACTGCACAAGGATCCATTTGTTTCCATCCAGATTTATATAGAATTTCTGTGAATCAGCAGAGGAGGATTTAAATGCTGGCAGCAGATATGAGATGTTCAAGCTCTACCTGTCTTAGGCTACATTACATATATCAGCCTGATTAGAAAAGAATGAGCTGGTCAAAACTAGCCAAAGCAGAGGCCTAACTGGACATAGAAAAACACCCTAAAAACCAAAACCCAAAATTACTTATGGGCAGTGTTACTATAGCATTCTTCAAGTGAACATTGGTTTGTATGCAGTGTATAGGTACTCCGGGGTTCTTGATGATGTTAAACTTGGACCAGGGAGTATCATCTAAAAAGCTTTCAGTCATGTTCTTTTGTCTAGGAAATTCCATTCAATTTGCCAGAATGACTTCCTGTGACTGAAGTACAGCCCTGAAACAACTGGCTGTGAGCCTCCAATGATCAGGGAAATCCACCAGGCTCAGAACCCTGTGACATTTCCTTAGCTGCACAGCTATCACAACCATAGGAGAGCTTCCACTGGTTTCCTATAGATTTTTTAATCAGGTTCAAGGCCTCTTTGCTTATATTTATAGTTGGGTTCCAGATATCTAGGAAACTGCCTAGAGCTCTGAAGTGACATATGTGTTCTTCTGGCAAAATAGGACTTCTTATAATAAAGTTAAAGGTACAGGAAAATAATTATTTCTTAGGGACCTCTCTGGTACTTGAGATTAATTTCTGTAACAGTGGTAACTATAAAACCCCAATTGTTTCCAGTGAAAACTGCATTTTCTTAATTCCGCATTTTCAATTTTTCTGTCTGTATCGATGTTTCACACTGCACCCCCCCAGTTCTGTACAGTCAAAATATACTGGTTTTGTTATATGTTTTCACTAGATATCTTATTCTATATCATCTGAAAAATACAGTTTTCTAAATACACAGTAAGAACTGTGATATTGTGCATTTAAGGAGGTGCAGTTTTCTGTATACATGCTGTAGAAATATAATTTTTGTTATTATGCAGTGTTTTCAGTCAAATTACGTCACTGAGAAATATCTGCAAATAGCAGTGGTTATTTGATGGATGGAAGGAAAAGAAAACTGTGTTATATGGTCAAGCTAAATAGGCACTAACAAAGCAGTCAGTTAAGTGAAGTGTATAGTAAATTTGTATTGATACTTGGTAGAGAAAAACTATGAATTATCTATCAGAGGAAAATTTCATTTTTGTTACCTTAAGGAGGTCTGCGGGCTTATTCAGCTGACATCCCAGATTTTCTTCTGATGACACTTTACATTAAGGTCCCAGGAAAATAAATATTTGTTGGTGAAATTGAGGAATAATCATTTAAATGTAGTGTCTTAGAAAGAAAAGGTGTACAAGACTTAAGCTAATCAGTGAAACAAAGTACAATGCCTAGTAGTAAGATTATTGTATAAAATCTAGAAATAAGACCTCTATTTACCTTTATACTTGCCACCTGTGAAACTGTTGCTCAGTTAATTCTTCTATAATTCTAACATTTTTATTAACTTGTAACAGTGATCAAATAAAAAAATAACGAACAGAAAAAGTGATAAATTAATGTACTTTGTAAGGCTTCTTTTACTTCTCAAACCCAGATTTCAACAAGGCCATGTATTTGTTATGTTGAACTGCATATCCTACATTAAAAAAAAAAAAAAACAACTAAAAATGAAAACCGTTTTATCATACTGAGTTGGTTTGAATTTGCTAATTTTTGTTTTAAAATTTAGAAAAGTTGATCCTAAAGATCAATTATATACTAAAGTCACATTATATTTCCTTAAACATTAACAAAAGGTATTAAAAGGTATCAAAACAAAAGCACTAATGAAAAAGGTTTTACTGGATCATCCCCCACTAGTTAACAGCTAGAAAGAAGAAAGTGAAGGAAACCAAAAATTTCCACTTAAAAAAAAGCAGGAAGGAAATAATGGAAGCAGCATTCAGTAGATGTGATGAAAAGAGTCCGCAGAATAAGCATAAATCAAGAAAGTATTTTTACACTTACAATGAAATCCATAGGGTTTCCACAGGCACTTGTTTGAATTAACACATAATTTTTAGGCAAAACATGCAACACTAACTTGAAATTTGCCAACAGTGAATAATTTACTATGTCTTTTTCTAAAATTGTCCTAACAGCTTTTACTTATCATGTGGAAAGTCTAAGCTACTCTCCAAACTAAGCTCACAGTGTGTCATCTTACTGGGGCTTTGTCTTTAAAACTTACCCCTTTCACTGTTGTCTTGCTTTCATAGTGTGACTTGCTGAATATCCTGCTCTACAGCACAGGATATAGACCACACAGCATGGAAGTCAGTCCTGATGGTCCTCACTGAGAGGGATGTAAGTTTTGGGCAGGTAGTTTTGTTCATGAGTCTGGAGGAAAGCAGGTGCAACAGATCCAGCACTTGCTCATTTGGCACATACTGGGTGCAGCAGCTTTTCCAATTCACAGACTAGTCTTAGCAACTACATCACCAGCCAAGCACAAGGAGCCAAGTTCTGTTCTTAGTCACACTGATGTAATTCTGAATAGATGCAGGCCTGGTTTATTCATTCACAGATCATACTAATGTTAATGTATTTGGATATGAAAATAACACTTATTCAAGCAACCTCCCACTCATGTAATATTACAGTTCCCACAGAAATTAATGAAAGGTTTAACTAAGTGAAAACTTTAGAATTTCGTACATATTGTTAGTGTACATGTAGCTGCCAAATTCAAACTTGTTTGACACTGAGTTAAAGGCAGATCTGCTGAATTTATTGGAACTGCATCTCATTTCAATCTGCCTTGTAGTTTCATTTATACCTAAAGAGTCTGCATGCTTGAAAGAGCAATTTGGAATAATAAATGTTTCAACCAGGCTGTGTAGAAAGCGGTGGTCCCTATTTGCTTTCACCTTAGAAAAAAATAAAAATAGGAGAATCAACTTTTATTGTCATATATATTTGATTCAAGACAACTAAGAAACACACTGATCTTTTTCCTGTTTGTTATTTTTTTTTTTTTTTCTTTCTATGGCTGAGAAAAAGTCTTAGCAGTGCCTCTGTACCCTCAGTAAATAAATATCCCACCTTAGCTGTATTCTGAAGTTTATGTAGGTGTTTATAAAGTGCCAAGTCAGTAATTTAGCAATAATTTAAAAAATAATCTTTATTAAAAACTTACGTTTTTTGACTTAATGGCCTAAGGTAAAGCCAAGGGCAGATAACACTCTAGGAAATTGTCTGTTAACGTAATTAATGACTGATTTCCTCCAGATTATTGCTATTATAAACTAAATTCCATGGTTTAGAAGAGAAATTATACAACTTCTGTTATTCTGCGCACCCCCCCCACCCCCCCCCCCCCCCAACCCACCCACACTTCATGTTTTATAACAAAATACAGCTTGGTATGTTTCTATGTA
>JANHFX010025966.1:0-13545 GCA_027560015.1 Chloroceryle amazona
CTGAGCTCCTCAGGGCTCTGCCGAGAGAAATCCATTGTGCCAGGCACCGGTGCAGCCCCGAGGGACCAGCTGAGCCCCCGCTGCCCCCTGACAGCCTGTGCCCCGGCTGCTGCTGGCTGCAGCCTCCCCAGCCACCTGAGATGGGAGGAGGCTGTGCGCAGCATGCCTGCCTGGCAGCTGCCAAGGCTGGCACCACTCAACAGGGTCAGCCACTCTGGACAGCCCTGGGACACGCCAGGACCGGAGTGGGGGAACCATGCATGTGGAGAGGGGAACACGTTCATTTTCTGCCTTTCCTAAGGCACTCCCTGCTGTCTCTCCCATCCCCAGATCCTGGTTTTACAGGAGTTCCTGGCAATCTGGGGAGCATAGTGTGTTTCTTCTAATGTAAAGTCCTAAAATGTCTGAGGTGGGACGTGTCTGCCAGCTCAGCTCTGGCCAGCCCACTGCTGTTCCCCACGGCTTGTGGGGTTGTGGTGTCAGGTGTGGGAGTGGGTTGCTCCTAATCCAGGCGTCTCTGGGCTGGGGATAGGTACAGCCTCAGGCTTCAAAGCTGAGCTGGGGCAGGGAACAGGCAGATCCAGGCAACCCATCCTGCCTCATGGGCTGTCCCCTCTCTTTCAGGCAGGATGTCATGGGCCATGCAATGCCAGAGCTGCCTGCCCTGGGGCAGCTGGACGTGGCTGCATCGATCCCTGCCAGGGAGCAGAGGGACCCGGAGTGTGTATCTGTGTGCTGCTTCAGTGCCAGGTGAGCTGGGCTGTCAGGCTGTGGGACTGTGACCTTGAATCTTTCCTGTTCCCAGGGAAGCTGTGTGCCTCCCCAGCTTCAAAGGGGAGCCTGTGTAGTCTGTGGGCCAGCCCAGCAAGACATGAAGCCAGTGAGCTTGTTGCTGTTAGCTCTGCTGGGCTGGAGAAGGCCATCCCTGACTGTGTGCATTCTTCTTCCCCACCAGGTTCTGCAGGCAGCTGTTTCCTCAAGAAGATCCTTCATGCAGGTGGCATCTCCCTCCCCAGGTACAGTGCTACAGAGCTCAGGCCTGGCCCATTCTGCCCTGTGGCTGTTTGCCATGGGATCTGGGTGGCTGAGCCAGCTGTCACCTGCCCTCCTTCTGACACTCTCCCTGCCCTTGCAGGGGCTGTGTTCGCTACCAGGGAGGGTCTCAGGAGCACTCTGTCCAGACCAGATCCTCTCGCCACAGTCTGTCCCAGCTAAGGAACGTGGCCTCTTCTGGTAAGCTTGCAGCCCTGTGCTGATGAGGCTGGAGGGTCCTACACAGCAGGCTGGGGGTACCTGCTGTCCTGAGCAGTGTGAGGGTTAGCAAGAACTGTGTTCTGTTCTCTCTTCAGCAACCTTACTGCAGTGGCTTTGGACAGGCAATTTCCCCAAGCCCCCGTCAGTGAGAAGCCCTTGTCTTACCAAGAACCTTTTTCTTCTCAGATGCCATCAAGAAACACCAGAAGAGCCTGTCTGCATGGTTCAGCCACCAGCCCAATGAGGAGAGGCAATTTGGCCCATCCTTCTCACTGGATGCAGTCCACGTGGACCCAGTGATCCGGGAGAGCTCCCTGGAGGAAATTCTGAAGCCTTCACCTGACCTAACCATCCAGAACCAGCTCCAGCAGCCCTGCAGCCAGGTTATCAGCCTCCAGAATCTTTTTGATGTGGATGCCTGTGGGCGACAGGTGAAGAACGTGGTGCTGTATGGCACCGTGGGCACAGGGAAGAGCACCCTCATCAAAAAGATGGTGGTGGACTGGTGCCATGGTCGCCTACCCCGCTTTGAGCTGGTCATCCCCTTCTCCTGTGAGGACCTGTCCCATAGTCATGCGCCCATCTCCCTGCGGCGCCTCATAACCAAGAAGTACCAGCACCTCCGGGATGTGGTGCCAGTGCTGGGCACTTCTAACCTCAAGGTGCTTTTCATCCTTAATGGCTTGGAGCGTCTCAACTTGGACTTCCGGCTGGCTGGAACGGAGATGTGCTGTGACCCCAGTGAGCCTGTGCCTCCCTCTGCCATCGTGGTCAACCTGCTGCGAAAATACCTCCTGCCAGAGGTCAGTGTCTCCCTCCAGCAACTTCATTCTGGAGAAGGGCTGAGGGTGAGCCCTGGGGCATTGCAGGCATGGCCATTGTGCTAACTGCTTGTAGTCCAGCTTGTTCGTGAGTGAACAGGCAGCCTCCATTCCTGGTTTCTCTCTGTGGTATCTCTGGGGAGATCTGGTAAGGCAAAGAAGTCAGTCTGCTGGGCTGTGGTCTTCTAGACTCAGTATATGTCTAGCAGGGGATGGGGAAAGCTCCTCTGTCCCTTCTGCCTGGGCCAGTTTTGAACCAACATCCCTGGGGAGCAGCTTCTTGAACCTCAGTTCCTGGGTGGTGTTATTCTTGTCCATCTATATGTGGGTTATGCACTTGAGTCTCTGCTGAGCTTAGATCAAAGCCACAGAGGGAGCACCTCCAAACTCACCCAGCCCTCTGCTTCCAGGCCAGCATCATTGTCACCACGCGCCCGTCAGCAGTGCGCCGGATCCCTGGCAAGTACGTGGGCCGCTATGCTGAGATCTGTGGCTTCTCTGACACCAATCTGCAGAAGCTCTATTTCCAGATGCGTCTCAGCCAGCCTGGCTGCAGTGGAGAGAACAATGTGAGCAGCAGCTCAGGCGAGCAGGAAAACTTGGTGGAGATGTTGTCAAGGAACTTGGAACGCCACAACCAAATAGCTGCTGCCTGCTTCTTGCCTTCTTACTGCTGGCTGGTGTGCACCACGCTGCACTTCCTCTATTTCACCAGGACAGTTCCTCCCAGCCAGACCTTGAGTGGCATCTACACCAGCTTCCTGAGACTCAACTTCAGTGGGGAAGTGCTGGACAGCACTGATCCCACCAACATCTCCATGATGAAGTATGTGGCCAAGACGGTGGGCAAGCTGGCCTACGAAGGAGTGATGTCCCGCAAGACCTGCTTCTCAGAGGATGATCTGCAGCAGTGCTTTGAGGTGGAGATGAAGACTGAAAGTGAGCTCAACCTCCTGGAGGTCTTCCGCAGTGACGTCTTCCGATTCTTCCTCACTCCATGTGTGCAGCCAGGCAAAGAGCACACCTTTGTCTTCACCATCCCTGCCATGCAGGAGTATCTGGCAGCCCTGTATGTGGTGCTGGGTGAGAAGAAGACCCTGACACAGAGACTGGGGAAGGAGCTGTCAGAGGTCATTGGGAAGGTGAGTGAAGATGTTGTCGTCGTTCTGAACATCATCTCCAAGGTGCTGCCGTTGCGCTTCCTGCCAGTGCTCTTCAACCTACTCAAAATCTTCCCTCGCTACTTCTCCCGGCTGAGCGGTAAGGAGCGGGATGCTATTGCCCACACCATGGCAGAGGAGCTGTTCAAAGAGGAGGACTACTTCAACGATGATGTTTTGGACCAGATCAATTCCAGCATCCTGGGCGTGGAGGGCCCCATGCGCCACCCTGACGAGGCCCCCGATGATGAGGTCTTTGAGCTTTTCCCCATTTTCATGGGTGGGATACTGTCCCGCCGAAACCGTGCCATCCTTGAGCAGCTGGGCTGCTCCATCAAGAACCTGGCAGCCTTTGAGATTGCCAAGGCCATGAAGAAGACAGTCATCAGGAAGAGCCGCAGGGGCCTGCCCCCCTCTGAGCTGATGGACTACCTCTTCTTCTTGCATGAGTTCCAGAATGAGCGCTTCACAGCTGAGGCCATCCGCTCCCTCCGGACTGTCAACCTCTCATTTGTCAAGATGACCCCTCTCAAATGCTCTGTCCTGGCATCTGTCATGGGCACCACGTGTCACGAGGTGGAAGAGCTGAACCTGACCTCCTGCAACCTTGACACGAGCAGCCTGAGGATCCTCTTCCCTGTCCTGCTGCGATGCAAAGCTCTCCAGTGAGTACAACCACCTTCTGCCCTTGGGCAGTGCGCAAAAACTGGGCTCCCCCTCCCCTCTGCCCATCACAGGGATGCCACCAGAAGCCCGAGCATGGTAAAGGTAGGGAAGGGCGTGCACGCCCTTGTTTATCTTCCGTGCAGACCTAGAGGACTACAGCTTCCAATAGGCAACCTTGAGCAGCCTTGCCAGGACATTGCATGCTGGGATTTGCAGTCCCAACACACCCTCTCGCAGGACTCTTTGGGCAGCTCTCTGCATCTGCTACCACGCGTAGGTACCAGATGCCTCCCGTAGCTTGTGCCCCGGAGCCACGCAGCATCCCGGTGTAGCAGCATCCCTCTGCCGCTCCTAACTGCGGGCAGGAGCAGCCCGAGGGTGGGAGCGAGGGCTGCGCCGAGAGGCTGGGCTCCCTTCCAGGCAGTTTCGGAGCTGCAGCCTTCCTGTCGCCCAGGGGGTGGCGAGCCGCGCTCGCCAGAGATGGGCTCGGCTGTTGCGGGGCTGTGCGGCACTTCCTTCCTCCAGATGCTCAGCAGGGCTTGGTGGGGTCCTGATCCCTCCTCAGACCTTCACCCGCACCCTGCAGACCCCTGCACCGCCTCCTCCTCCCTTGCTCCTGCTGGCACTGGCTCTGCTGGCTGATGCTACTCAAGCTCTGGTGTGGTTTCAGTGTGCTCCCTTTTGGAGAGGAAGCCTTGCATGGCCTTGCCTGGGGGGGGGGCAGGTAGGATAGGGATGGGGAGGGCCAGGGGAAATGGAGAGAGCAGGCTTGCCAGCCCCACAGGTAACAGCCGTTTTGGTCCTGCAACCCCTCTGTCTTGCTCTGCGTCAGTCTGCAGCTCAACAGCCTGGGCTCTGATGCCTGCAAGGAAATCCGTGACCTGCTCCTGCATGACAAGTGTGTGGTGACCAACCTGCGGTGAGTACAACCTCTGTCCTTGCATGAAACTGTCCCTGCTGCCCACCTTGTGCCCTGGCCCTGGCATTGCCCTGAGCTCCTGTGTCCACAGGCTGGCGAATAACCCCGTGGGCGAGGAGGGGGCACGGTACCTGGCTGAGGCGCTGGCAGGCAACTGCTCACTGACCCATTTGTCCCTGCTGCACACCGCGCTGGGAGACCAGGGTGCCGAGGTCATCGCTCAGCACCTGACCAAGAACAAGCACCTCCAGGAGCTCAACCTGGGCTACAACTCCCTGACAGACGCAGCCGCTCTGCATGTAGTGGAGGTGGCCAAAAAGCACGCAACGCTGGACAAAGTGCAGTGAGTTCACTTTGCCCCATCCCTTCCCTCTTGCGGGCAATGCCTCCAGCTTGGCATCCCTCCCCATGGCAGCGAGCAGGGAGCTCCTCTCTGCCTGTGTCCTGCCCCCCAGCCCCCACAGCATCTCCTGCTCCTTTTCTCTTAACCTGCAGTTTGTACTTCAACGACATCAGCGAGGACGGCAAGCGGGCGCTTGACAGCCTGCGCATGGACCGGGACGGCGTCAGAGCACTGGTCTTCCTGACAGCAGGCACCGACGTCTCTGACTACTGGTCCCACATCCTGAACGTGGTGCAGAAGAACCTGCCTTTCTGGGACCGTGAGCGGGTTCGGCAGCACCTTGTCCTCATCCTTCAGGATCTTGAGAGCAGCCGGAGGCAGACTGCCAACCCCTGGCGCAAAGCCAAGTTCCTACGAGTCGAGAGCGAGGTCAAGAAGATGCTGGGGGAGCTGCAGCATGGGACCCTCTAACCTGCTGTCCATCCACCCATCCAGGGAGGGAGCAGTGCTGTCGGGCAGGATACACTGGACTGTGCCTCAGCAGCACGTCCCCTGCGACCTTATCCGCATGGACATGCCCAGTGGTCGAGTGCTACCAAGGCTGTCAAAGGTGCTGGGTACGTGAGGCTTAACCCTCATCTGCAGCCAAGGCTGAAATGTGGGAGAACTGTACAGAGACCAGGCCAGGAGCAAATGGGACTTGTTCCTTTGGGCTTCTAGAGACCCAGCCCCTGCACCCCAGCCAGTGCTGGCCCAGCTACAGCAGTGGCAGAGGGCAGGACTCAGGCTTGCTTGTGAAACTTTTGGTAGCATTAAAGGGCACCGCTTTGTTTCCACTGAAGCAGTCTAGTGCCAAGACTCCATGTCCTCTCTGGGCCCTTCCTGGGGGAGGAATGCAGAAGGTGCTGGTGCCACTGTCCCTCCAGCAGTTGGGAGTGGAGGGCTCTGGCCCTTCACCGTCTCAGAGGGCTAGGATGGGGCAGATCAGTTCTCCTCCAGCCCATGCTGATTCAGTTGGTCCTCACTGTGGGCTGCCCTTGGGGGCAGCTGGAAGTTGAGGATACCAGGACCTCTTCCCAAGCTGAATGTCCCAGCGTGCTTGTCACTGGTCCCAGCTCTTCTGGGTGAGGATTGGCAGTGCCCTGGGACTGGGAGGTCAGGGGAGACACTGGGGCTGTTTAACCATTAAACCTGGGGCATCTTAGAAGAGGCGGGGACACTGACTTCCCTGCCACTTCATCCTGTACCTTGCTCCCTCTCACATTCACTGCAGCCATGAAGCAAACAAAAGGTATGTGCTGGGGCAGTGGGGCTTCATCCTGCAGAGATTCTTCCCCACACGCACATCTCCAGACCTTGCTTCTGCACAGAGGAAGGCAATGTCAGAGCCCAGGCAGGCTGTGGAAAGGAGCTAGAGGCATCCAGGAGACTAGCGATGGATGTTTGGGGGTGCTTGGCAGGAATGCCCTCTCCTTGGGTTTGGGGGTCCTTGTGCTGGAAGAGGTGGGGAGGTGTGCAGGGGAAGGCCCCGGTCTCCATATCGTGGTGCCAGCCAGCTCTCTGGGTCCCTGGTGACTCTTCTCATCTCTCACTCAAAAGCCCTGTGAAGCCCCAGGACTAACCTCCATACCACTGCCTGCCCTACTCCCTGCTTTGCCCCTGGTGCTGCAGGACCCCACCGGGCTGGGCAGTGGGTGCCCATTGGACCCAAGGACCAGGGCTTGGTCCTTGAAATGCATCTTGAAATGCAAGAGGATTTCCAGCATCCTCTTGAAATGCAAGAGGATGCTGGTGAGGGAGCCGAGGGCTGAGCTGTGCCCAGGCACAGGCTGTAGCTGGGATGCAGAAGGGCTGGGAGGGCTGTGTGGAGTCAGTGAACCCACCTCACCTGGCATGGCATGCTCAGCCTGGGAATGGACAAGCCCCGAGTGCTTGAGAGCATGGGGTCTGCTCCCAGCACACGGCCTCCTGCACTGACCTCTCCTCTCCCTCTGCAGGGCTCGAGGGTGACAAGAAGTGCATCATGTAAGTGTTGAGCTCCTCTTGACCAGGGACTTCCTGGGGCTCCTGGCCCTACAGCTGGGCACACCGTCAGCTGAGGTGTTGGTCACGGCTGCCACTCCCAGCTGCCTGTCCTAGGCAGGTCTTCTCCGAGTTGGTAACTCAGGAGAGGTGTGGGGAACAGTTCAAGAGGGAGATCTCCTCCTGGACTTCCCCAAGGAAGAGGAGGCACTGGAGCTGTGGCTGCAGCTCGTCTTTTCTGGGAGGAATGGGGCTCCCCATGGCAGGGCTGGGGAGGGCAGTGGGAAGCCATCCTGCTGCACTAACATGGCCTGTCCTGCCCTTTATCATTTCAGAAAATTTGAATTTAACCCCAAAGATGGGATCGACAACCCTGCCTTGTTGCTGACTGAGGACACGGGTAAATACCCTCATCTCCCCAGGGCATCCCTGTATCAGCACAGGCTTGTGGCAGCTGGGCATTGCTGGGCTCCTGCTGTCTCTCACGCTGGGGTGTGGTGGGCAGGTTAACATGTAAGGCAGAGGGGATGGGGATGCCCCAGCTCAGGATCGGGTAGAGAACTCCTGTTAGGATCCCTGCAGGGCCCTGCTCATGGGTTGTGCCCCCCCTGCAGATGATGAGAGCATGGGGGAGCCTCGCTTCTACCTCCTGAGCAAGGGCAGCGCGGAGACCTTCGGCTTCTGCCTCACTGAGGAGCTGGGCTGCCAGGGCCATGTCATCCGGCAGGTCGAGCTGGGAGGGCTGGCCCAACGCAGGGGGCTGCAGGACGGGGACCGGCTCCTCCAGGTCAATGGCCACTTTGTTGACCACATGGACCACCGCAGGGTAAGCTGGGAGCACCCTGGGGCTGTGGGAACACCTGGATCCTCCTCGGCCAGGGGCACAGAGGATGTGGGACTCTGCTGCCAACCCCCCCTCCCCAAGCCCTGATCCCACAGGTTGTGGTTGGATGGGCACCCTGATCAGACTTCACAGCCCGAATCCTTTCAGGTGGTGCAAAAGATCAAGGCCAGTGGGAACCAGGTCCTACTGGCGGTGCTGGACAGCAGCTCCTATGAAGCAGCCAAAGCCTTGGGCAGGGACCTGTCCCAGATGCTGCCAGCTGACGTCCGCCCACGCCTCTGCCACGTCACGCGTGACAAAAGTGGTTTTGGCTTCAGCGTGTCGGGTCCAGAAGGTAAAGTGGGTAGCGGGATGCTGTGAGCCTCCCTGGCACAGTGCCCTGCTCACCCCAGACTGCCTCTTCTTCCCTCAGGCACGAAGGGCATCTTCCAGCTGTCGGTGCAGCCGGAAGGGCCAGCAGAAAGAGCAGGGGTGCCACCAGGCTCCTGGCTTCTGGAGCTGAATGGGGCCAGCGTGAGGAGCTACTCACACGCACAGGTCTCCAGAAAGGTGCGGACACCCGGCACGGGTGGGGCTGAGGACCAGGGCCAGGAATGTTGCTGAGCGCCCTGTGTTTCCCATCCAGCTTAAGCAAAGTGGCAGTGAGGTGACGCTGCTGGTGGCATCCAGTGCTGCGGAGGAGTTTTACCGTCTGCGAGGTCTGCGCGTCACAGCCGCCTTGGCAGACACCTCCTGGCTCCCCTTTAAGGTCCGGGAGCTGCACATGGTGAAGGGTCCTGATGGCTACGGGTTTCTGCTCAAGGAGGATGACTGCAGCTCGGGAGCCACAGGTGAGGGGGCTGAGGGGGGCAGTCTGTACCCGAGCAAGGCATGTCTGAGGGTCAGGAATAGAGGCAAGCCCTGTGCCCACAGTGGGCCGCTGTCCCAAATCCTGCCCACGGGGGCAGCAGTGACAGTTCTCTGGTGGAATGCCTCTCTGAGCATCTCCCCACCCTCCCTCTGTCCCACTGTGGCAGGCCAGTTCCTGTGGGATGTGGATGCAGGGCTGCCGGCCGAGCAGGCAGGGATGAAGGAAGGGGACCGTCTCCTGGCCGTGAATGGCGAGAGCATCGAGGGGCTGGACCACTATCAGACGGTGCTCAGGATCCGTGCCCATGATGACCAGGTGACGCTGCTGGTCATTGACCCTGCTGGAGATGCATTCTACCACTCGGTAGGTTTTAGGGACCCAGTGTGGTCCCACCCTGGCTGGGGACCTCTGGGTTTTTGCAAGACTGGATGATGGGGTGGGTGTCTTGTTCCCAGGCCTGCACAGTAAGGTCCTCCCTGGGGGACCTGGCTTGCTGTGGAGCTCCAGGAGCTGTAGGGCTATCCCTCTTCTGCTCTTCCAGATTGGGCTGTCCCCTCTGCTGTCCTTTGAGGACAGTGACCCTGCCTCAGGCTCCCCCACACCCTCTCTGCCCTCTCCCAGTGGCTCCCCTGGACTCTGTCATGTTGAGGTGAGACCAAAGGGACGTGGCTCCTGGCTGGCAGCTGCTGCCAACAGTATAACAATCACACAGGTAACTCCTCTTTCCAGGCTCTCATGGCAATACTGCACGCAGCCTGTCACTGCTCTGAGTCTGGTCACCCTCCCACCCTGCCTGTTCCAATATTTCCCTGGCCCTTGTGACACAGGCAGGAGGGGTCTGTGGGGTCTCCTGGCCACAGGGGCCAGGCAGAAAGACTCCTCCAACCTGACCATGGGGTAAGGGTGGAGTGTGGTGGGGTGGGTGGACGTGTGCTGCCCACAGTGCCTCTGCTGTGTCCCTGCAGATCCCATGCCAGCAGGAACGGAGGAGGCTGCACCAGGCGTTCTAGCAGCTCAGGAGGACCCTGCATCCAGCCGGGGTCCCCGACACAGCACTGTGACCCAAGCCACATCCAGCCCATCAGTGCCCCCCGCCCAGCTCCCCGGAGAGCACAGCCCTGCTCAGCGTGGCCGTTGCATTCACAGCTGCTGCGTCTCTGTGCCCACAACGGGGCTCACAGCATCACACCTTCCGAAGACTCGTTTCCACTAACTCCAGGCTTTTATTTAACTGTGGGGGCTTCTTGTAACCTGTGTCTTTGCCTGCTGAGCTGCCTCCAGGCATATCTAGGGACACTGCACTGATGCCTTCTCCCAGATCCAGGCTCTGGGAGCTTTCAGAAGAGCTGAGGCACTGCTCTCCACACCATGACCCAGGGGACTGGGGAGCCTGAGCCTTGACTGGGGCTGGCCTTTGGGCCACTGTGTGAAGAGGAAAGGGAGCAGCAGAGACTGACGAGGCACTGAAGGAACAGACCCCCCACTTCTCAGACTGTTGATTCAGGTCTTCCTGTGCATGGACATCTCCCCTGTGCTCCTCCTCTCCTCCTCCCTGTGAACCTGTGGGCAGTGAGTGTCCACCACCCATCACAGCACTGTTTCTGCATCACCCATTTGGGGTGTGATTAAAGGACACATCCATGCTGCTGTTCATGTGGGTAATGCTGTGGAGTGCACTGTGGCTCAGCCGTGCATCCCAGGGCCAGACAGGACCCACCTTCTACCAAGCCTGGGGCAAACAAGGTGCTGGGCAGTAGATGTGGGAAGCTCTCTACAGGTGAGTTGATAGTGGAGGTAGGGGCTGAGAGCCTGTCCTGTCCCAAATACCCCAGGGCAGAGCCCTGTTGAGGGCTCTGCCCAGCTCCGAGGGCATTGCCGGGCTCTGCTGGGCTCTG
This sequence comes from Chloroceryle amazona, assembly GCA_027560015.1. Lineage (NCBI taxonomy): Eukaryota > Metazoa > Chordata > Aves > Coraciiformes > Cerylidae > Chloroceryle > Chloroceryle amazona. The sequence continues at coordinate 10,775 of JANHFX010025966.1, forward strand.
CAGCGCTCGACCATCATCTTCAGGGCTCTGCCAACTCTGCTGGGATCAGCAGAGCTCTGCCGGGCTCTGCAGAGATCTGCCGGGGTCTGTCAGGCTCTGCAGTGCCCTGTTAGGCTCTGCCAGGCTCTGCTCTCCTCTGCCGAGCTCTGTCGGGCTCTGCTGGTCTCTGATGTGCTCTGCAGGGCTCTTTTTGGCTCTCCCAGGCTCTGCAGGGCTCTTCAGAGCTCTGCCGGTTTATACCAAGCTCTTTGTTGAGCGTGGGAGTGTGAAAATTAGCACGGAGTTTTGCATGTGACAAGGACCGCAAACCTCTGCCTGAGGTTTTACCTCTGGTAAAATCATCCCCGTCTCGAGCACTGCTGGACGTGGCGAGGCAATGACTTGCAGGCAGGAGAGTCATTGCCTCTGTGATCTGCCCAGTACTTCCTTGGTACCTTGGTCCAGCAGTGACTTATTCTTAGCCCTTTTTCTGCTCCCAAAGCCAGGGGAACCTGGGCACCCCCTCAGCCCATGCCTGGCCCCAAGCCCTGCCTCAACCAGAGTGAATCCCTTAATGAGAAACCTCCCCTTCATTTCAGCCCAGTGCCATGCTGGGGAAGCATTTTCAGGGGGTTGCCCCACTGCAGCATTCCCACCACTCTGGAGACTGCGGCTGTTTTAGGATCTTCTTTATCAAACAAGACAAGAAGGAAGGGAGAGGATTTCAAAGTGCTCTTTCTACTCAGGATGCAATTAGCCCTGAATACCCAGGAGCGAGCAGGTGACTTCTGGGTGCACTGCAGCTCTTCCTCAGGACGCAGACCTTGTTGCGGCATCAGGAGCCAGGCGGGGAGCTGGTGCCTGGGGAGGCTGCAAGGGCCATTTGCTGCCAGGGCAACCAGAGGACACCAGGCAGGGACACATGGTTGTGACGAGGGAGGTGGCAGGCTGGGTGTGGAGCTGGGTCTAGGCCAGGGATGACGACGGTGGGGCCATTCCCCCGGGCAGACGTGCAGGTACAGAATCAGGCATGAACCTTGTGTGCACCCACACGTGTCTGCCTGAAACCACTGCCCAGCCACGCAGAGCTCGGCCATCAGAGGGGTGTCAGTGTGTGCACAGGCTGGGCAGCTGGCTGGCAGGCGGTGTGGGGCACACAGAAAGGAAGAGGAGCACACATGTATGCCCAGCCTTGGGTGGCACAGCCAGCAAGGGATCCAGACTCTGCTCTGACCCATAGCCATGGGAGACACAAGTGGGTGGTGTCTCCAGTGCCAGCCACCAGGTGGGAGAGAAGCTGTTTCAAAACAACCAGCGTGGCCTGGCTTTCTGTCACAGCAGTGGCAAGTGACCATGGTGCCGAGCACAGCCCTGGCAGGGGACCGAGGGACAGAAGCAAACGGGAGTCCTGCAGAAGGGTGCTGAGCTCCTCCTTCCCACAGGGAGGGAACATCCCAAGCGAAAGCAACCTTTGCTCAAAGTCTCACATGTAAACACAGCCGTGACTTGGAGTGAATCATGCCCAGAGAAGCAGATAGTTAGGAATGTAATTGCTCAAGCATGTTCCCTGATCTCCTTGGATTGGGGCCATGGTGAATTTTTATATTTGGCTCCACAGAGCTGGTGTAACCCTCCCCAGCCCTCTCCCCAGGTACTTGTGGTATCCCAGAGCTGGCCAGGGCACCTTCCAGTGGTCAGTCTGGCTTGACTATTAGCCAGAATCCATTAGCATCTAATGGGAAAAGCCTCAGGAACACAGCCTCAATTAACGTTGACATATTTGAGGTCAATATAATCCTTAGGAAAGTTTGCCCAGGTAATTAAAGCCAGACAAGGAGCTGCCTGTCCCAGAAATATTTACCAAGCTTTACCAAAGGCAGTAAAATCAAGAGAGGGATTTTTATAACCAATTTATGCAGGGCTTCCCAGCTGTACCTGGTGCTACATGCTGCTTCCCCATGTGCTGCTCATCTGATGCCTCAGCGAGGCCCGTGCGATGCAGGTATTCGTCATGAGCCATCACAGATGGTGGTGTACCAGGGCGGTGGCTTTTCCTGCTGTGGCTTCGGACTCCTCCTGGCACCCCAGGGGTCCTGGGAGCAAAGGCGAGTGCCACAGGGGAAGCAAATGGATAAACTCAGGCTTCATCTCCAGGGCGGATGCCATCTCCCCAGAGGGAGATGTCCAGCCCCAGGCCTGAGCTCGGTCTCTGGGCGCACAAGCTCCCCAAAGGGAGGCTGGCCAAACTGCAGCACTTGCTGTTTTGTTCGGTCTTATTTCCTCCTTGAATCCCATGCTGTGAGCCTGATGCTGCGCTGTTATCAGCCTCAGCTGCTTTTTTGCAAAGCAAGTGTTCATGTGTTTGGGAAAGGAGGCTGAAAAGGGGATTTACAGGCAGCAAAGAAACAGAACTGAACTCACTTTCCAGCCCATGTCGTAATTAGTGGTGCCAGCTCTGTCAAAAGCTGACCTACTCCCCGGTCTCCTTTTCTCTCCATGTTCCTCCAGCATCTCTCACTTCCCCCACTCCGGGCATGCTCCCACCCCCAGGGACCAGCTGGAGCCGGGTTGCAGGGATAACAACTCCAGTGAGCTTTTCCTTCCTCCTGCATCCCGCATCCTGCATCCCGCGCAGCATCCTCGGGGGTGCGGTGCCGGTCCAGGTCTGGGGCGCTGCCGGAATCAGCCGCCTTCCCGCCCGCTGCCCTCCGACGGCCCCAGCAGGCGAAATCCCACGGCCAGGGCCAGCGAGGCCCTTCAGGGCGAGGACGTTTGGCCAGCCCGGTGCAGCG
>JANHFX010025967.1:16464-52735 GCA_027560015.1 Chloroceryle amazona
TTCTTTTTACATGCTTCTTTTTACATGCTTCTTTTTACATGCTTCTTTTTACATGCTTCTTTTTACATGCTTCTTTTTACATGCTTCTTTTTACATGCTTCTTTTTACATGCTTCTTTTTACATGCTTCTTTTCATCACAACAATTAAGTTTGGAATTTCTGATCTTAAGCAATTAATTTCTAAACATAGAGACTTGTTTCAGCAAGGAAGGAGTAAACATCCCTAAATTCTTATTGCTGTCTGTGCAGAAGCTTCCACTAAGGCACTCTTAGTGGTCTTCTGTTAAAAAAAAAAAGAAAGTTACTGAAAGCAAACCAAACCAAAACCAAACAAATCCTCCCCTCCCCCATAATAATCCCCCCCAAACATAAATTGGTGAGCTTTGTTGTCCATATTAGTGCATTTAAGGTGGACAATAATTACCTGACTCTACATTTTCACAGTGGCCCAGAACCTTCCAGGTAGGTATGAGTTGTTTTGACCTCAAGTGGATGTACCTTCTGTAGTATCAACTGCACGCATTGTTCCTGAATCCATTCCCAGTGCAAACCAAAGCCCAATGCTGGTCAGGTTTAGTGGGGAGTATTGGACTCCATTCATCTTGTCTTCCCATGATACTCCTGCCTGTCTAGAACATTGTTGTGCAGGGTGGGGAAGGTGATGATCATGATTTTAGACAACAGTTCTCATAGTTGGGGAGGTCCTTCACTATTGTCTTTCATTGATGTAAGGAATTGTTAAGGATCCAGCTAAACCTGCAGAGAGAAAATTTTTATGGGAAATGAAGAATTGTGCTTATTTTTATATAAAATAAATAGTAAAGGAAACACCGATTTTTCTTTTATTTTACCTGAGCTCATGTTCTCATGAGCCCAGGTGGTCAGGAGGATTTTCTCTGGAAGCTGGGTTTCCTACTTCATGCAATAGACTGCAAGGTACTTGGTGATTGATTTAGCTTATCATTTGTTACTCTTTATATTATTAAGGCACCCTGGCAGCCCTCCACACAGGTCACAAATCCTTTGCACGAGGTGCGTGACTGCTATGGAGGGCTTTCATGTTTCAATTAAAGATGGGAGACAAAATGGATTTAGGAGGGTATAAACAGTCTGGGTACTAGTAGGGTTTTGTGTGATAATCCTTGGGTTTAAGACTACTAGTTTTTTGAAAATTTAGTTGCATAATATCCTGTGACTAATGGGTACAATTAGAGAAATCTCAATAGTTGGGGAGATAATGTCAGAGCTGATAAAGAACAAAGCAACACACTGTCAAAAGAACTATATATACAGCACAGTTCCAAAGTGAGGAGATGATTTTATTTTTTTTTTGCTAATACTTAATTTCTATCAACTTTAACAACCTTCAGCTGTGTCACAGTTCTTAAAATGCTTAATCATGGGAACTATTCACGTAGTTAACAATATTCACATGATTCAAAATTTGAAGTATTATCTGACCTCTGAAAATCACATCTGAGGTATTTTGCTGGTCTTTACCATAGCTCTGAATTCTCTAGATTCTGACAAACAACACTGATAAAAATGTAGGTGTGCTGAACTTTGCATAAGTTTTTAGGGTTGGAGAAATAGTATACTGGTTACTTTGTTACATTTCAAAATAAAAACCAGCTACAAAAAGAGTAATTTGCAGTACTTGGCCCCAAAAAGGGATTTCAGGTGAAGACTGTAAATTTGTATAAAATCTAATGGTCATTTCTTCAGTGAAATATCAGTGTCTTGATGAGCGTAGAATACAGAATTACTTATAATAGCTACTTGGAATGCTGTAAATTATGTCTTTTGAGCAATAAATCAACTTTCTTCTTGTACTGAAGTTCAGTGTTCTTTGCCTCCTAACTTTCTCATGACTCGTAAGCTACACACACACAATCTGCACTTCTAATAACAACTCACTGTTGAAGGAACACACATGTCCTGTATTTTTGGCCTCAACTGTCTATTTTTGTAGTGGAAGATGTCTTTACATTTATAAAAATAACTTCATAATGATTATACATTTGAGATAATGGTGCCAGCTTTATATTATTGTGTGCATACATACTAGTTAGAACATGAATTATTTTTCAGAGTAGCCATACAGTTTGTGGAACTATGAAGTGGTTTTGGCTCTATTAAAATATTCAAGATATGTTTGTTGAATATGCACTTTTTCTTATTAGTCTGATACTGCCATTTGTTCGGCTGTGATGAATATATTCTGCAGACAAGGTAACAGAAAATAACAGATCAGTTCTCTGTCCAGGAAAACCACACCATGTAAACAGAATATTAGACCGGGGCTTTAGAGGACAACCCATCAAAAGAAAAAGGTCAGCCCGGTATGATGTCTCTAACTGTGCTTTAGTATAGGTAAATATAAAACCCTAAAGAAAAGCAATTACCATTTAAAAGCATAAGCTTCATTATTGTGCTGATCTGGATGAACCTTAAACAATGTTTACAGTGAAGTTTGGAGAGTTGCCTAGCACTGGAGTATACACAATTAAACAACATAGCTGAACTTTTCTTTCATGTCAGCATACTGCTAAAAAGACCTCCATTGTACTCATATGATAGTCCATTCCTGGAACTTAGAACATAAACAGGAATAGAGAACATGCACTTGTAATTCTATCCCATGGTAGCTGAGTGCAAGGGGCATAACTGCATTTTTACCTATGAAGCTTAAGAAGTAAATCAGATCTATAAAATAATGATAAAGGCATAACAAAACTTGAACTCAATTCTGACAGGTGAATGTGTACCTGTATTTGGTAGTTGCAAGGATGGACTAATATTTAACATGTTGCCAAACTAATTTTGATTGGTTTTATGCACTTTTATTTCTGTGGCTAATACACATCTCTATACTCATCCTTGCTTTGGTATAGTAACCCAAGAAAATCAAACACAAATTACCCAAGGAATAAAGGAAAGCTAAAGCAACAAGGCAGTTGGTAGATTGAAAGTGGATAATCTGAATTGAAACTGCAGTTTGGCGTGACAGGAAGTCTCAGAAATACTTGCGTTTCCTATTGTAACAGTAGGAATTTCCAGAATCACCTATGTGATTTTGTATTTGTTTTAGTTATGTTTAATTTTTGTTCTAAAATAATTTTGGATACCTCTTTTGCATGTGTATGCATCATAATAATTTTTGTAGTGCTTGTAACTCGTTATGTCATTAACTTGCTGCACTCAGGTTCTGTTAAGCTGTTTATGTAGAGACTATATGTGAATGAACATTTTTAATGAAAACCTTAATATTAATGGTTGTATGTAAAAATGGAAGTTAATGTAGGATATGAAGTTAAATGTGCAGTATATGACTTGTTTAAATCTAGGACAATTAACTAGGTTGTATGCAGTTGATGACACTGCAGATAGATGCACACTAATTGTATTGTATATGAAAAATGCTCTGAACTCTCATCATCATCCAGAAGAGCATTTCAAAGCTTACGAACAAATTACAAACATAAATGCTTCAAATACACAATGTTTTCTTTCAATTTGTCTTTTTTTTTTTTTAATGGATATCTCTTGACCTTTGGTTTCTGTAGGAATAACACGAATCCTGTGCAATTTCAGATAATCACAACACTCACTCATCAGAGGTTAAAACAGGGTTTTGTAGTATTTGTAGACTTGAAATTAACATGTTTAAACTAGACATTCTGTTCACTTTCACTGAGCAGTTCATACTGCTCCTTGACCAAAAATAATTCACAGTATTGTCTGAAATTGCAGTTTATTACAGTTATGATGGAATAATTACATTCTACTCTGTGCTAGAGCTGTTATCAAGAGGAATAATCATAATTTTATGTTTTCAGACCCTGAATCCCTCAGTGGTGTCTCTTCTGTAATAATTTTTTCCATTTAAAAAAAGAAAGACATCTCATTTGTTTGGACAGATACTCAGATGGAGAATGGTGACATGCCATTATTATTGCTTTAAAAACACAGACGTTAGGAATAGTGTATGAGCTCTTGTGTAAGTAGTAGATAATTCCATTAGCAATCCTACAACATGTTTGCTAACAGTGTTAGAAAGTGCTCTTCCGAGCATCCCTATCAAGAAGTCTTTTTGTCTGTGCAAGTACAGCAACTTTATTATCTTTGAAACACATCTTCTGAAATTACTGTCCTTTGAATTAGGCCTTTCTGCCAGATGCAATTGATAATACATTGCCAGTACCTTTCCCTTATAATTTTGATACAAAAAAGTTCTTTAGGTATCTAATGAGTTTCTTGCTTTTTAAATGAGATGGGTTTTCTGTGTCCTGGAAATCCAAGGAAAGTTCCTGGCTTGCAAAGTCAAATTCATATGTTGGTGCTCTACCTGCGTAAATCAATGGATATTAACTGTGTAGACTGTGGGAGGAATTCACCATTTGTTGAACACGGTTGGTGTGCAGGTTTGCACCTTTAGGCTGGGAACAAGCACCCTATGGGAACACCCGGGGTTTAGGTGGTGGCTGGTATTTAGGTGTGCAAGAATTGTAGGCTGAGAAGAGTAAAAGGAAATGCTAAACTTAAAGGCACGTGGCTGCTGCGAACTGGTGAAGTCACACCTGGGTACACTGTGGACTAGAGAGGCTTGCCTGCTAGTTTAGGTGAGGACTTGTTTATATCTATGGGTCACTTCACCAGTGTTTCCACCGATTTGCATGGGCTTATGCCTGAAGAATAGAGCGAGAAGCTCTGGAAGCCATTACAGTTCGGTCACTTTCAATTGCAATTATTGCATTTCCTTTAATGCTCTAAGAATACTGTGCTATGCTGCATGTCTTGTGGCTGTAAATAATTCTGTCTTAATAAACTTTTAATGCCTGCAAATGTAAATCTACCTTCTCCTCGCTGGCAGCACATTTTTCTTCTAATAATAGCTAGTCCCTCTGTGTACTGGTGCCAGCCACCCCTGTGCAGATAAGGGATTGTCACTGCTTCCATGATAAATTTGTATTAACTAGGTTTAGAGCTAAACTGCATTCTATTTGTTACGTTAACTCATAAACTGGGACTTCATTCAAAGTGAGCTTATAGAAATAGTTTGTACAAAATATGTTTCTCTGAAGAGAGCACCTTATTAGAATAAAACTTTTCTTTTACCTTTGACTTAAATTAGCTTTTTAAAGTAAGCCAAGAGGATGTTACCTGATATTTCAAAATGTGGACCAAATGTCTTTACGGTATAATGATAATATCGCTCAATAATATAGCTCCATTTTTTTAAGGTATTCACTCAAACATTAGTACAATAAGTGCTAAAACAATTATCAAAGCTAAAAAAAAAACTATTTCAACTTCTGGTAGATGTTTTCTGCTATATGTTTGGATCCAAATCATGTCATTTTAAGGTACTACTCGAAGATGAGGTCCCATTTATGTCCCAAAATAGGTTTAAAATGACACAAGTAAATGCTCAAGCATTGCATTGGTCCCTGTCCAGAGCCACGAACCAGTTTCACAGCTATTGTGATTATCTCAGTAGGCTTGAAACATCCAGTGGATAAACATCCATGACAAGCTCCCTTGAGCTACACAAATGATTATTCCAGTGTACTTAATAGTCCTGTGTCAATGAATGTACCCCAGAACCTCAGTGTCATCTACTGTTTCTCAGGAAAGCTAAAATGCATTTGTAGACCTTTCTGTCCAGCACACCCAGATGTGCAGGTTTAATTCTGTGCAAGTATTCTTTATTAGCACAGTACCTAAGCACTGATGATCAGAATTAGATAAATAAGGAATCGAAATACAGATCATACAATAGGTTTCCCTCCTAGTCGTGTCCCCATAAAATCTTGATGCTTAACCTATAAATTGTTTCAATAGTTTTGAGGGGGTTTTGTTAAGATAAATGTTAAGTATAAATTGCCAGAATGTTGCTGCCTTAAAGTCTCACTATTTACTGAATTTATGTCTTCATCATGTCTTCATCACTTCCTCCAGAAAGTTTTTCATAACAAAAAAACACCTAGCAAAAAGGGCACGAGCCAGTTCAGCTTGTAGACATAAAAAAATACAAACCACCGTAACTCATGAAGCTAATTATGGTATTAAAAAATAACATCTCCAGACTCCATGCTTTTTTTAACTTCTGCACAAGGACAAAGATGGATGTGGTGAACATATGAAGGAACATGAATTTGCAGTCAGAGAAGAGAACTAGTAACAATAAACCTCCACAGATGTAGTCCTGTAGGACTTTCTTTCCAAATGTGTCCTGTTGTAAAGCGCTGGCATTACTCATAGCGGTAAGGATTTGTTCTGGGACTTTACAGGGTTGCTACCCAACCATTTTGTGGCTCCCAAGATATGCAGACCTTTTATAAAACACAGAGGAGCTGAAGAGCAAACGGAAAGTACTTTTTTTATAGGTAGCCTTGCCACTTCAGAGATGCCAGGATGTTTGGGCCTTATGGTGCCATCACATTTTAAGCAGAACTCTCTGGTGCTTTCACTAGCAAGTTCTACTTGAGAACTGATGGCAAGAATATGACCCTGCTGTGGTGTGTGCTTGAAGGCTGAGTGGTGGTGGGAGGCCAGCTCTGGAATGTGGGAAAGCGGCTGAACTGCTGAAGAAGTCATGCAGGGAATGTTAAATGTGTCTCCAGCTGGCAGGGAGCTGCGGCTTAAACACAAGCTCCAGGTCCTTGGGATTGCCGAGTTAGCGTTCCCAGCACCCTCAGCTCCCGCTGCCCTGAGCACAGTGCTGGTAGATGTCACGAATGGATTGAGAAGAAAATGAAAAGCGTGTCACCTTTTAGGAGAGTTTTAATGACAAATGAAGCAAGGTGGTGAAGCCTTCAACTTCTTTATTATAAAGCAAAGTGCTACAGTAGCCTTACCCAGGCAGTGAGAAGTATGGTTGAGAAAAATTAATTTTGCAACTTTCAGGAGAGAGAAAAAGGGTTCCCATATTTTGCTTTATTTCCTTTGGGTATGTTCCTCTTAGAGAAAATGCATTTCATCCTTCTTTACCAACCTTCTAAATTAGTGGTGGTGTCCTCCAGCAGCTCAGACGGAAACCAAGAGGGGCGGGGACTGCCACCTACCTGGCATGGCAATGGGCAGAGGGAGAGTAAGTGGCCATGCATTGCAGCCCTTCTTCTGGGTGGACAATTAGAATTTCCTTAGGTTCCCTGGTGTTCCTTGATTAGCAGGGCAGCTGCTGTGAAGACCCCTGAGGGATACTTGCAGGTATTTTTACATGTTTATCATGCTGACATAACCTGACTGTTCAGCCCTGAGCTAAAGGGAAGCTATGTTTGGGCAATGCTAAGCCTGAGCTAAAAAAAAATCCTGCTGGGGTGTCAGCGAGGTGCCTCCTACCTCCAAGCCACGTAATCCTACATCTATTGGAAGAAGGCTGTGTAGACATACCCAGTGTTGTCTAAAGGTATCCTGAGGAAAGAGTCAAGAATGAGAGTATAACTCACAAGGTGGCGTGTTACAAATAACATAGGAGGTTATAGAGTACTATCTGTTAAATATAACATAATCAACAGTAGCAAGTGGATTAGTATAAACCGCAGCACATAACTGCCAAGCCATGTAAGTCCCTGGCAACAGTCCTCCTCTGGAAATTCGTTGATGCCTTCCTAAGGTTAATTTTCTTAATAAGATTACTACTTTAAATCATGCCGAGAAAGCATTGATTGTCTGTTTTTCAGCTTTTGTTTAGCTAAAGGCTCCACCCAAGTAACTCTGGTCACAAGACATTTTCTTCTGTTAGAGTCATAACTCAGGATGTGTCACAGATGGCATTAACATTGAAACAGAAATGGGCTGTGCCTCCTTATTTCTAATCCTGACCACAAACCTCGTTGTTCTCATTAGTAACAGAATGGAGAAACACGAGAAAAAAGCATTTTCAAACTCTTCCAATGCAAGCAATAATTTAAGGGATTTTAGAGATTAATTGATGAATCTCACAGCACAGGTTTCAGAAGTTACTTTCCCCATCTAACTGCACTGCCTTACTGCTCCCTACCCATACATCATCTTGGCAGAGGCAGCAAGGGGACATTTGCCCAGGCCTCTACTGTTTCCTTGCAGAGTCTGACACCACCACTCAAGTTCACTTGACTTGATCGTTCAGCATCATAAGTGCTGCTTCTTGAAGGAAGGTGTCCCTACGTTGGTAACTACAGAAGGCTACCTGGGAGCAGAGAATAAAGTCTGCTGTAGACCGGAGGTGAAAAAGGAATACATCTGGGACTGAAAGAAATCTTCACTGAAAAACATCTAGTTGGGAAAGGGGGTGGGGACACAGCAGCCAAGTGAATACAGAAGAGCAGAAAGAGTACTTTGGCAGCACATGAAAACTCACCTTCCAGTCTTTTTGTCAGTCTGTTTTATGGGAATAAAATGATTCTGACAGTCAGGAGGTGAAGTGCCTGGAAAGTAACCCTAGTGGTGCAGGAGAATGGGGAGATGTGGGAGGAGAAGGTTGCTGAGCTAGGGTACTACACACTGTACTCGGAGCAGCTGAGGCTCAAGCATTCCCATCTGCTCACTCTGCTACTTGGGCATTTTTGGCAGAAGAGCAAAAAGGACACCCGGAGGCAGCAATACCTTAAACTACTAGAGGAAGGCTTGCAAATGCTCATCTGCTAAAGCCTAACTTGAGGTAAGAACACCCAGTGCTCTCCAGTAGTCAACAAAGTTGTTGCTGGCTGGTATCAATAGAAACAGCTGGTCTAAGTAGTGTGTCTAAAGGAGATGAATGGGAGACGAGCGTTAAGTGCTGTTAATTTGTGCTCCAAGGTCTGCAGCTCACAGAAAATGCACTCTAAAACTAAAGCTGTGGTTTTTGCATGTATTCTTTTGTATCAATACCAACTTTAAGCATCCCTCTTTGTCTCCAGCCATTCTTTCTCCTCACATTACCCCATCAACAATGCCAGCATAGCTGTGAGCGGGGCCATACAATGAAATAGATCCGGGAACTGGTCCAGGTTAAAAATAGCAAAAAATGAATACCAGGAACAAGCAGGATAAGGGGGGGAAATGTTTATGCTAGCACAGTTGCTGAAAAAAATACCTGTAAGAAACTTTGCACTAGTTAATTCTCATTTACTATTGGAGAAAACAACAGTTGATGATGTGCAAAGTAAAACATTGAATCTATGTCCTGAGAGTCTGAGAAGAGCAATTGTGATTATTATTTACCTTTATATCTTCTGAAATGGATTATATTAACATGAGCAAGTAATTCATTTATTACATAAATGTTACTGCCATACAGAATATGGTGTAGTCAGGCCCCTCTGTAATCTGTAAGTAAAAAAAGGGTTACAGAAGTTAAATATTAAAAATTGTTTTTCATAAAGTGAAAACGGGATGAGAAAAGCATGCTATATTTGGGGGAGAAATCAGATTTACAAAGGCGAGGACACCCCGTCTGATGTAAATAGGTCTTTTGATTCTTGTAAACAGGGCATGAATATGAATATGAAAGTACATTTCATATCTGTAGTTAGTTAAAAAACAAACAAGGAATGCAAAGCAGCGAACAACTGGGTGGACGGCTGCTGAGATACCGGCATTCCGCCCAGTAGGCAGTGAAGCAGGGTACCGCGAGCAGAGTTCTTTCCACTTCCAGGGAGCTTTGCTAACCAAACATCCCAACACCTTGAAGAAACCTGTTTTGCCTTAAAGCAGTTCTGTTAGAGTTTCAAAGTTAGAGTTTCTGTTAGAGTTTCAGTTCTGTTAGAGTTTCAAAGCCAGTCTGTCTTATCTCTCTGGGTTTTATGCCTTATAAAATGGATCAGAAGACTAGATAGTTTGGGGGAATAACATTGATAAGAACTATCTAAAGATTTTATTTTTTTATTATTTTTTTTTGAGTTGCTGAAACCTGAAAACTGGAAGTGGAGGGCAGTACATTTAAAGTCCACCTGAACCGGAACATTTATAGAGATTTCAGTGAAACAAGAAGTTGAGAACATCCTGCTTCAGGCTGACTTAAATATTTCTTTACACCAATTAATTTTCAAGATTTTTAAAGCAGAGATAATTAAAGTAGAGATAATTTTGAAATGTTATATTTAATCATTTAGTAAGAAAAAGGTTAGGATTAAATAAATGAGTGTATTGTTGGTAACTTCTGTAAGGTTTGTTGTTGCTGCACGGTTGTCATCCCAGATACCAAGGTAGAAATTAGTTCAGATCTGTTATATTGTCTCTGGACCCTCCTTGTGCATTCATCTTCCACATCAAATGCCTCCTTTATATATTTAAAGCTCTGTCCTTATTTCTTTGCCCTGATTTCTGGAAGATCCATTATCTTCTTCCTAGCTAATAAAAGGGTTGACTGAACTACATTTCTGTAAGATAAGTTTTAATCGACTTCTGCTCTGTGGCCTGCTCCTCTACGCCTTTGCTTTTCATAGATTTTGCAAGTAACTTCACCAAAAGTGATGTAGTTTCTGGGAGTTCCATTTTCACTTATTTTACATCTGGTAAATTGTCTTATTGTTTATAATGCTTAAGATTTTAGAATGAGAATACAGTTTATAAAGGCATGAATGATGTTGACATGTCTTTATTCCATCCACAAATGATTTAAAAAATCCCTATTTCCAAAAAACATACACATTTTCCAATCTGATGTTACTGTCTAAAGTCATAATAGGTCGTAGGAAGTGAACCAAGTTGTCAGCGATCAATGGTTGGTTGTTGGTGATGTGAAATGAGATGCTGGTCTCAGCCTGTGTTTGTTGTAGTTACAGAGGCCACTGTCTCAGCTGTCACCCCTCCTCATACGCTCAGCAGAGAGTTAAAAAAGAGAAGAATTGCATACTCATTCCTTTTTGAAAGCAAGCCTCCAAAAGCCCGATTGAAGCAAATCCATGATGCAGTATGGGGAAGCTGCTCTCCCACTGCCCACGTTGTATCTCCTTTTAGGGAAAATGGGATCCTGTCATTCCCAGAGCAAATAAACTAATGTTGAGTTTGAGAAGGAAGGGATTTCACGGTTAGCTTAAAGATTAATTTAAGTTTTAACTTTGAGATTATTGTCTTAATCCGAATTCAAGAAACTCCATAACTGAAAAAAAACCCCAAGCCTTTTGAGATTTATTGTGGAAATCATGCAATGCTGGCTGTGGGGCAATAACTGAGGGCCAAGGTCAAGTGCAGACACCTTTTATGTGAATGTCTTGCCACTGGTCTCTAGGATCGCTAAGATTTCTAAGGCAACAAGTTGGATTGTGTTCATTGAAAAGGAAAATAAATTAAAAAATGGGGCATCAGGTAGGTTTTAAGGTCATAAAGAGGCTGAGCATAACAGACTCCTTCGATACCACTGCAGTGATCCACTATAGCTAACTTGGGAAGTGTTAGTTATTCCCTGTTTAGTCAGGAGGTTTAAGACTAGATGGCATTTAGTTTCTGGCCTTTGTCAGTGAGGTTGAACATGGCATAGATGAGCAAAAGTTTTGATTTTGAAGGCGGTAAAACACTTGATTATTCAACTCAATGCTGAGTTAGTGAACAGGCTTTTAAAAACTGATGCACAAATGGGGAAACGTCTTTAGGACTCACTGTCTTCTGTTCACTCTAGAGGACAGCCCCCTAAAATGGCTACAGATGTTCCACCATCTGTAAATTAATAGTAGTAAACAATAATAAAAAATATTAATAGTAATAATAGTCTTTAGAGGAATCATTATTTGTGCAGTGCTTCAAGAATGAAAAGTGTTAAATGAATCCAATTAGTAATTAAAGTTTGTGTGTGTGATAGAAAAATATGCTCAATGAGTTAGACTGGAAGTAATCAACCAAAATTGTCATTCCCTCTTTGGTCCATCTTTTGTGGAAAGATGAAACCCAGGATTGTTATTTTATATATTGTGAAAATGGAGCAAAATTAATGGGTGTTTTATAACCAAATGACATCACATCATGTTCATTAGCATTGTGGTTACAGAACTATGATATTCCCATATGTGACTGCAATATATTTTAATTTTTCTAAAACATGGATGTACTTCCATACTTGAGTGCTGCACACAAGCACAACTTCTGTAAAGCACAACTGTAGTTGCATGTTGAGATCTGACATTTCAAATACTGAGGAAACAAATTGCTGTCTAACAGAGCACACAACAGGCTTGCAGAACATTGTACTTGAAAATAATGAATTCAGGAAATACCTTGTGCCTGACTCCAGCAACAATCTCTTCCTCCCTAAGAGCGATCTCTGCTCTGTACTCAACATTGATGGCAAACACACAGGCTGGAGCTGGAGGAAATGCAGAAAGAATCTATAACAAATAGAAATGTCTCCTTATTATATGGATCCATGTAACCATTTTTGTTTACAATAAGGTGAAGTTCTTTACTTCTCTCAGGAAGGCTGTGTGTTCTGCAGCTGAAGGCACCATTTTCTTCTCCAAGAACAAGCAAAAGCACCCTAAAGCTGGCTAGGATAGCAGCCACTGTAGGATAACATTTTAAATCCAATTAAGTATTGAATTATTTCCATAATTCTCCTCCTCTCTGACCTGGCTTCTGCTCTTTATGACTAAGTGAGCAAGGAATCTATACATAGATCAAGACAGTCAGCATTACTTTATGCTGTGAACTGGTCTATGAATTTGGAAGAAAGTGATACTGTGGAGTCATTCACTTTATCTCTAGAATTGGTTATATCTATTCATATACCTTTGAAAGAAAAAAAGAAAGAAAAGAAGATACAAACGTGTTAAGAAAAGCAATGTTTTGTGTCAGTGAACACCCCCTCCCCTTTGTACCTTCAAAGAAGTAGATCCTGACTTACGCATTTGGAAGAACAATAGTGGAATTCTGTCATTCCCTATTAGAGGTAAAGAAAGTCCTACTTTGCTTGAAACAGGAGGCTGTTGCAAGGCTGGCCTGTCAACCTAATGCCTAAATTAAAAATCTAGATTGGTCCAGCAAGATATATATTTTTTTGTCAATCAGGTTCTTACATCAGATCTAATCCCCATTATGAATGTTTGCAGGCTGAAAATGCACAGCTTCCTGTCTGGCGACTGCCTCCACACTTCCGTTTGCCATATTTCATGTAGCCATTATCTATTTCATAATATTAGTAGTAGCCTGCCAAATCACTTCAGCAAGGCAGATGGAAACATGTCGCTTCTCCCTATGTGACTCTCACAGTTCTTGTGTCTCCCTTTGTTTCTCCCAGTTAAAACCAGCAGCAATTAAACATGAATAAGGTAATAGATCACTACCATTTTCATCTGCTCATGTATTATCTCTGTAATATTTAGATTCTTCCGCTGACTCTAAGATCATGAACTAAATTATCCCAATTCATCAGCATATAAAGGTTTGAATAGTAATTTGTGTGAAGGGAACAGTACTGTCTCCAGTTCTCAGCTCTGCAGTGCAAGGAACTTTTCACTGTCCCTCTTGAATGCATTTTGTGTCTCCTGCACAGACGTTTTAGGACTCCAGAGTAAGGATTAGGTACAAGTGATCAGCAGGGGTGCTGTGCATTCTGCTATCGTCACCAAAAGAATATTACCCACCTACTTTGTACTCTATTTATACCTACTGTAAGCACTGTTTTGATGTTCTTAAAAGATACCAAGACCTGAGGTCAGCAAAAGAATTGAAACATCATTCTACCTAGTGGCTTTCTTGACCCTGCCTAAACCAGTGTTTGTCAAACAACTATTGATTGTGTGTTTCAGTAACATTTTATTTAAATGTCCTTTTCTTTAACAGTAAGTGATATTTTTTTAAAACTTTTAAGTATCCTACTCTCTCTTCTATGTTGCAAAGAGATCAAAAGCAATACTGTATTGAGAAGATTATTTCATTTGGCCTCCCAAATATTGTATGAGTCAACTATGTTAATAAATATTGGCACAAACACCAAGATTCCAAACAGATAAAATGAAACAATCAGCTATCATACTGCTTTGGTGATGCTACAAGTGTACGAGTAGAACTACTTTAAAGTCAATAACTAATATTGGATCAAATAAAAGGTCAAAGTACATAAAATCTTACTTAAATTCCAAGGATAAAAAATGTTGCTGGAAGTGTATGCAATAACAGGTTTTTTAAAGTGTTCAAATATGAATGGAAAAGTAATAGCAGATAGAGCAACCTTAGCTTTACAGTCATAGCATTAATGCCTCCTTTTTCATGGATATGTTCATACCATCTCTGAAGCATGATCCCAGGATTATCAGTGTATTTACTGTGGAGGAATGAATGCAGAGTAGAGGAATCATGCAGTGGCAGCAGTAGAATAGAACCTATATAGCTCTCTTGCATCCCAGTGTGGTATGTTATTCGCTAGACCCCTTTACCACGAGTGTCTTTTTTTTTGCTAGGGAGCTCAAAAGAAACTTCAAACTATATGTTATGGCTTCATTTCCCTTTTGTATCGGCTTTGGATAATGGGATATTTGTACCGTTGTTCTTTTGTTGAAAGAAATTAAGTTCAAAATTAGTGTACAGGTTAGAATGTGAGGAGTAGCGAACTGTAATGCTGGGGCAACAGGTTCTTGATGAAATGGTAAATGATATTCGGAGTGTATCAGCAATGTATTGCTAAAGTTTTAAGCAAATAGCTAATCCATAATGATATGGATTACAGTGGATGCTCAAATAAAAGCACATCTTGTCAAATTTGCTATGAATAGACTCCAACCTATTGTCACAAATAGTGCCTTTTTACTGCTCAAATGTATGTCTCCAGCTTTTGTGCAAGGTGGTTTTCTCATCTTCTTGCCTTCTTGTAGCAATTGTATTTGCTAAGGAGAAATGTTGAATGGGAAAAGCAGAGCTCCTAGTGATGCTGTTAGTTCGTTTGATAAAGGTGAAACACGTCTCTTCTGCACAAAACCCACTTTGTGAAGGTGCTGCAGAGCATTTGGGATGGGTGAAAACTAGCTGACAAGTACATCGCAGGACTGTAACAGCTTTTTTAGCTGATGGCCTGGCCCAAGAGCTGCCTCATTCCCGCAAACTGTATGAAACACTTGAGTCTGTGGTTTGGAGAAGTGTGTAGGGACCCTTCCAGTTTGGTGCATCTAGAGCTAAATCTGCTCCTGTTGGAGTCAGAGGTAAAATATCTGATGATTTTAGCAAAACCAGGATTTACTCCCTATTCTGCCACGGGACCCTTGTTAGGGTTGATGAGTGTTTGTGATCTGTGTTCTGCACATGTGTGTGCACACGTACCTGACTTTCAGACTAAGCCTAAGTGTCTAGAAAATATTTTAGGGAGAGTTTTGCCTTACATGCTATTTTTGAAGCACATTATGAACCGGTGAGTTTATATAAATACTGTGTAACAGTGATAGCCTCAAAACTTCAAGGTTGCTCTATATATTGCGATGAGTCATTGATGCTGTTGGCAATACAGAGAGAGACAGCTCGCTGGCAGAACTGGAGGTTGTGGGTGGGTGGTAAAGTGTTCTAAATACATCATATACAAACTTTCAGAATAAGTAAAAATGCAATTTCCCTAATTGAATATACTTTTATTCTTCCTATGGCCGGGATTTATGGGCTCCCTCTAGTGGGTAATTTTAGCTTCTGCGCTTTTCTTGCGGGCCCGTTCCTCTCGGAGAGTTTACAGCCGATGAACAAGATGGCTGACGGGCCGCAGGAGCTTCCAAATTGAAAAACCCTCCCGTGTTTGTGCTCTGTCTGTTGCTACCGCCGCTCGCAGCGAAGTTCAGGGGAAAAGTACCCGTTATCACTCAGTTTGCCTGGGAGCAGATGCCCTGGCGGCATTCATTTCTGCGGCGCTACCGCCGCCTCCTCTTCAGCCGGCGTTGCACGGGCTGTCCGGACAGCCCTGCTGGAGGCCCGGCGGCGCAGGGCAGGGCAGGGCAGGGCAGGACGCGCCGCTTCCCGACTCGATTTTCCCGCCGAGTCTCGCGGGCGGAGGAGCCTCCCCGGTCCCGGGCAGCGCTGCCCGCTCCGGGAGCTGCGGGCGCCCCGCGCCCCGGCGCGGTGGGAAGCGCAGGGCACGAACGAAAAGCCCGTTGCTGGAAGTCTTACACCGTGTTGCGGTGATTGTCGTTGATTACTAAAAGCGGGAGCGGTTTAGGGACCTCACTCTTGATTGTTTTAGAGGGAAACATTTGTTGTAGAAAATAAAGTAATTGGATAAGATTTTTCTATGTTTTTGGGTCCGCTTCATTCCTGGTTCTCTTGTCTTAACAAAAAAAGCTGATGGGTTGGTTTCTGTTTGATTGTTTGGTTGTTTTTTTTTAATTGTTTTGTGTGTGTTTTATTATTATTTTGGGGTGGATTTTTTTTTAGTGGATTTTAATGAATATTTTAATTATGCATTTGGGCCTAATTTGACGAGATAGTGCCCCGCTAAAGCTTGCATTGCATTAAGAGTACATATCTACTATTAGAGATACACATAAAACAAACACTGAGTTACTTCAAGGAGTAATGAATGAATGACTGGACTCTAGAATGCTGAATCCTGCAGCTGTCTTAGCTGCAAAAGTAATTAAGTTTGATTTTAATTTTCTTCTCATTATGCTGGCGCAAAATAAAGAGTGAGAAAATGTCACTGAAACAATTAAAACTCGCAGTGAAAAATTAGAGGGTTTTTTTTTCTCTCCCATACCTCCAGCATAGTTACATTTATAACTGAGTATGTGTCTCTTGTGGTCTAGATTACATCCTGTGTTTTTAGCTGGCAGCGTTTCCTCTGCAGAGGCCCTGTTCTGTATGCCAGCATACATTTCTGCGTATATTAAAAGAACAGAACCAAGATGAAATAGTAAGTGAAACTATACCACCTCCAATAAGTGGGTTTTTAACACTAATGCTTGGAACAAAACAAGATGCTGTGTATCTCTCATCATGTTTGTTTTTTGTAAACCCTGCAAGTGTGCTAGTTTTGCATTGTTGAAGAAGATTGAGCAATTCATTTAAGTCATCAAATGTGTTACACAAACCTTTCTCCCATTCTTTAATATTTAAATATTTGAAGAGTGTATTTCTTCAGTAACATTTTCTGGAAATGGAGCTTGGCTTCTCCAAAGTATTCTGTGTTTCAGAATCACAATGCAGATCCTCACCTCCAGAAACGCCTCTTCTTTTCAGTTTGCATAGGAACCTTTTTGGAAGGGTGAACTCCCCTAACAGCTGTATTCAATCTGTAGTAAAATCACTTCCTGAAAAAAAGTGAAATTAAACTTAATATACAAGCTTACTTGGAATATAATACCATGGAGTTAAGGAACTTTGTGATTATGAAACCGAATCCATTCACCCTGCTGAGGTAATTTCTTGTAAATTGTACACTATGGAAATCTTTAATCAATGTCAGTGTTTTCAAAGCTAAAATTCATACATTTCAAATGTGCTTTTTCTTTCTTCTCACCCAGAGAGTGCATTAGTTTGCCTGTTTGGTTTTTTTTTTGTAGTTTTTTTGTTTGGTTGGTTGGTTTGTTGTTGTTGTTTGTTTTTTTGTGTGTGTGTGTGTGTGTGTGTGTTTGTTTGCTTGTTTGGTTTGTTTTTTTAAAGAAGAATTTTCTGCTGTGATTGTACAAGTGGGAGAGGAGTCAAGACACAAAGAGTGAAACTCTTACTTGCCCTAAGCATTTGATATAGTAAGTCCAGTCATGCAAATCATGAGACACTAAAAAATGAAAATACAGGTATTTAAGAGCTAAATCCAATTTCATTTTAAAAAAACTAAAAAATCAGGCTGTTACTCAGTTTCATACTGCAGTGTTACACAGAAGGGGTGGAAGGTAGTCTATATTTTTTATGTATTTAAGATGAAATGTGAGATTCTGGATGTAGTTACAGTGCGATTCAAAGGTAGAAACTGAGCTAGCCTGCATTCTGGTGAAGTGTCACTCTTGTGGTATAGTCTAAAACCATGCAATAATGCTCAGCTTGCAGCCAGACTTAAACCACTGAAGCTGAAACTTACCTTGCGGTGGCTGCACTGGTCAGGGTACATGAGCTTCAAAATGCAAAACCAAACTGAAAACATCCACGTATGGAAGCTACATGTTAGAACTGTTGACATACGTCTGTCATTTGGGGGTTGGACTAGATGATCTTTTGAGGTCCCTTCCAACCCTTGACATTCTGTGTTTCTGTGATTCATCGGTCTTCATGATATGGGACTTCAGAACAAGGCCGTAAAGAAGAACACACCAAACCCAAATTGCTCAGTTGTATTTAAATTTTAAATAGAGGAACAGCACGATTAAAGCCTTACAGGAGTTGAGCAGTTGAGTCAGTCATTGGGACAGTCCTGTAAAGTCCTGCCTTAGCTAGTACCTAATTCTGTACGTACCTAAGGATCTAAATATATTTTACATCTATTTCTGTGTTCAGTAGCTTGGAATCAGAATATAAGGGCAAAGATTCAAATGTGGTTTTCTTACATTTGGGATGAGTGCCATAGCCACTATTCCTCTTCTTGCTTATTAGCCTGTCATTATTTTACATTAAACTATGACCATGTTATAGCAGAAATTGATAGTGATCCTCTCCCGACTGCTCAAGGCAGCAGGTGCTGGGGACGGGGTGCGAGTGCCAGCTCCAAGCTGAACTCGGGGCTCTTGTTTCCATTGGGATAGAAACGTGTGTTTCCTCTGCAACTCCTCGCATGTATGATTTTCTTCTGAAGCATGAGTGGTTTCTTTTCCCTTTCCCTTTACTCATGGCATGAGTAACCTAAGGGCCTACCTTGGAGCAGGAAATTCCAGGAGGGAGAAGGCCACCTACCATGTGCTACAATAGCTAGCCAAGTGACTGACAAACTGCCATTTAACTTCTCATGGCGTCACCTTTAAAGAGAAACCCCCTTTTCAGCAGTTTTTCTGAAAAATCAAGTTTCACTTCCATATTTACCAGGAGAGAGCAGAGAAGAAGTAAATCTGAAAAACTGTGAAATAACCTAAATTCTAAGAGAAGTTAAATTTTGTGTAAGCACTGACCTGTTGACTGTATTTAGTAAACAAAACATGCAAAATTTCTCCTATGTGTCATATTGTGGGTTCTGTAAAGTAAAAAAGGTAAATATTTTAACCACTATGTTCATATGCACAACAATTCCTGTTTGATAAGGACAGTCTTTAACTTTAGTAATATTTACTCTTTTTATGATTAATCAGTCTAGAGCACTTTCAGGGCAAGTTAATTATCTAACGTGAAGTGATGGGCTTCTCCTGTTGCTTTATAAGCTATTTTACTTAAGTTTTTATTATCTGTATTTTTCTGTGGAAAGTATAAGTGTAAATTGCAGTACTGCAACAGACTACTCATTGCTGTAAAAATATACAAAAATGTACATTGGAAATTTAATGCAAAGAAAAATAATTACTTTCACCCCACTTGAGCTCAGTTACGGCTTTAGGGAAGCAGAGTATGCCGCAGGGCTTCAGCTGCTTTATGGTTGGAGCAAGGTATTTTAGTTGTCTTTCTTATAAAATGTGGATTATATACTCATCTGCTGGATGATAAAGCTCTCTTGGGAACAAAATTAGTTTATTTCTTAGCATCATGTCTTTCTATTTTATCCAAATTCATATATCTAAAATTAAAATTCTGGCCACCCCAACCAGTTTTTTTTTCCTTTTTACTGCCAACAAAAGAACAGAGCATTTTTTCCATTCCTTGTGCAAATTGTTAAGATGCCCCTGAGGACCTTTGTTTACAGTGTCTTCTCATTCTTTTTTTCGTTGACATTACCCCCTCCCTCCAGCAGGGAGATACTAATTAAAGAGAGGACACATTGACCCTAGGTTGTTTAGAAGTCACAGGGGAGGAGTGGTGGCACAATGACAAAACAATCCCTGCAGGAAGTAATCAGGCCGGAGACTCAGCACAATACTCACTTCCATCACCTGGAAAACCCTTTCAATTTGGAGATCCAGCCTAGAAGCAGATTTATTTTCCCTTTAATAAAGTATCTTCATTACAAACAAAGCCTCAGTAATCTCTGTGTGTCAGTCTGTTTGTTTAACAGGTTTGTTATACAAGTACTGTTTTTTCTTAAACGATTACTGAAAAATATTTCTCTAATAGAGTTTGTAAAGTAAAAGCAGTGTTAATAACAGCGCGTTACAGAATATCATCTACATTTGTCTTTACTTTCAAGGGAAAACTAGTTGGTTAGCACGTTATCATCCAGCAGAATTACAGTTTACCTAGTATATAGGAATTTTGCAATATTATTATGGCTATTATTACTTAATTAGTAGCTCATTGATGCTTTACGGTGCTTTAAAAGTGCCTAGCAACATAGAAAGCCAGGATTAATTCCAAATTAGATTTTGTAAAGTGGACCAAAAAGTCATCACTTTGGATTTACACCTGTGAAAATAAGATTTCTGTTTATCCAGAAATCTCTGCTGCAGGGCATTTCCAGTGTAAGGTAAAGGCAGGATCCTGCAGTGTGCGCTGGGGCACCGCCTGCCCCCATGCAGCAGTCTGCTGGCAGAGCCAGGGAGACTCTGTTGATATGTTAGTGCAGCCAATTAGATAAATCAGCAGGCTCTAGCCCTAGCACTCCATCTTCAGTGTTATCTGTACAGTTTTATCTTGTACTCATAAAAGAATCCAGCTGATTTCAGTAGCTATCCACTTAGGCTGGCCTGCGTAAATCAGATTGCAGTGTTGAAGTTAGCAACATGATACCTACCATTACTGCTGAAAACACGGGGAAAAAATTCCAACTGTCTGGGAGCTGGATCAAACTGCAGACAACATGCACTTTAAAATGCATAATTAAGGGATTTTTTGATTTTTATCTTGATGGATTTTTATTTATTTATTTATAACAATTAAGAATTAAATCAGCTACGAGAAACATTTAGAAGAACTCTGCTAGAAGCAGAGAACACCATTGTGGCTTACTCCACAGCCTGAATGAATCATTATCTTCTTAAAAATAAGCTCTTAAGTCTGAGGTTTTGTCTGGAGGATTTGTTTGTTTGGTTTTTAATTTTTGGAGCGATGGTGATATCTGAAGAAATGACACGTTTAGTATGCTTATTTCACTGAGTATCAACCTGTGCAACAAGGTTTACAGGCAGCATTTAAACATTGTCTCTTTAGTCTAAGTGTAATGCAAGTATGGTAGACACAGATCTGTTGGATCAGTCAGTTCCATATATCTAGCATGCTTTCCACTTTCATTGCTAAGGGGTGTAAACTATGTAAGGGGAAGAAAAAAAAAGAAAAAAAGTTATTTTGCAAAATCTTTAATTATACCAATCAAAAATACCCTGATCAAATGTAAGGATTTATGTAAGAGTATCTGTCTGCTAGACAACAGGCACTGGAATTTTGATAGCATTTGTTCTGTAAACGCTTTTTTTACTCTTATTTTTAAATGACCTAGTGATCCCTCAAAAACTCTAAGGTGCTGTGAGTTTTGATCAGCTAGTGGCTTTACACCTTCAGGAAGATGCTATGCCCCAGCACCCTAAACAGGCCTGAAAAACAGCTCATGTCCTTTCCTGCAGTGACTCTGTGACCCTTCATACCTACCCAGAGCCTGAGCCAGCTGTGGTACCTACATACCTGCAAAGTTATTACTGTCCGGGCAACTTATAGAAAATTCCTGATAGCATCAAAATCTAATACTGTGGTCCCACGATAATTAACGCCAGATCTGTGCTCTGTGGGACTGCTTGGCTGTGCAGACGTGATCCAGGTCAAGTCGGACCACACACGAGCTGCGTTGCTGCTGCTGAGGCAGCGTGCACAGTGCAGGGGTTACGATCAAAGAGGTGGAGCAGTACCTGCAGCCTTCCCAGAGCTCCTGGCAGCCTTCCTGTGCTGGTGCCTGCTTTGTCCACTAAATGCAGGCAGTGTATCAGCAGGTCCTGAGCCAGGAGGGGCTTCTGGAACCACTAAGAGAATGGACTCCCTGTCTCTGGTGCAGTGGTCCCTGCCCTGGGTTGAGCAGTGGTGAGCAGTGTCCTCCAAGGTGTTGGGTGTTTGGGTTATTTGTGGGGGGCAAAGACAGGTGTGAGTGCAGAGGCTGACCAAGGAAAAGAGCCTGCTTGAAATGAAAACAGCAGCATTTTGGACACCACTGGGGACTGTGGTGCTGGAGTAGAAAGGAGACAAAAAGGGATTGAAAAATGCCTCTGTCTGGGTAATTGTCAGCTGCAGAGCAGTACGGAAGTTTGAGCCTATGATGAGGCCTGTGTATCACTGGACTAAAATTATCACCTTAAAAAATTTGGAAAATAAAATGACATACAGTTTGGTTTTTAAGTAACTATTACCAAGGAGAACCCATTTTTGCTGAGCATTCACTGCTTCACATCATGTGGCTAGTGCAGCTTTGATCAAGTACAGAGATTCCTAAAACTTGATTTAGTGTCTCAGGGAATCACAGTAGAATTGATTCAGACCAGTAAGTATCATCCAGTGTTCTTTATATCACTGTTGGTTGCTGCACTGCCCATTTGACTGGATTGTTGTTGTTCAGATTCCTTTCTGGTTTTGTAATGGCTGTATTTCACATTAAAGTTCAATGATTTAATTAAGGAAATGACTGAATAGGAAGTTACTGTAACCATGATTTCAGCTTTTAAAGAAAGATGTGCCATACATGTGAGGAAATTTGTGAATTTAAGCTTTTTGTTAAATGTACAACATATCCAGTTTGTTTTTTAAACCACTGATTTTCAGATGGATAAATCACACAGTTTTCCTTCTCTTTGTGGACCTTTATTAGCTTGTTTCTGAGCATATAGTACATTGCAGTGTCTTGCCCTAAAGTATGGTTTTAAACAAAGTTTATTTCATTTGCAAGTTTGAGATACAAAGACAAAATGGAGGACGTTCTGTGTTTGCAAACGCCTTTTGAAATGAAAATATTTTATGTGCTGCTACGTAAAACCCTGAGTAGCTGCTTACTTTCAGTTTTGAGCGTGGTCAGGGCTCTGCAGTCAGACTGCATCTTGGCATTGCTATTCCCTCAGCAGTTCGGTGGGATTTGGAAGTTCCTGCCTCTGTGCCTGGATCTAACCAAGCCTGTTACACATTACAGCTGCTCTTTACATCAGAACTGGGAAATCAACCCATTAGGAAAAAAAATATATGTATATCTGTAGATTTAAACTGTATCAGTTTGCTTTTCCACTTCATAGCACACTTGCATGAACAAGTTGATTCAGTCCAGCTAAGGAGTGTGGTAATGTCTGCTCTGAAGGCTGGAATAGGTGGCTGGCATGGATGTGGAGGGGGGATGCAGTGGTGGGGAGAGACATCTCTTAAATTTGATAAGAAAGGAGTAGCAAAGTCTCAGTGAAAAAAAAAAAAGTAGCTCACATCTACTTACTACAAGAAATACCCACTCTGCCAAATGGTATGTTTATTAGTTTGACCAGCCACCAAATAATTACAGTGGTACAGTAAATAGCATTAATACTATGCGTCATCTGAAGCCTGGAGTTTCTCAGCATGAAAAGGCAAGATTTTTTTTTTTTTTCCCCCCAGTATGTTTACTTTATCATTTACATTTCTTGAAAGGAGCAAGGAGCAGTCTAGAAGTCCAGCACAAACTAAGATCTGCACATAGGTATCATAAAATAATTTCCATTGTAGGGTGAGCTGCCTAGCAGTCAATTGTCACTGACAATCAAAAATGTAACTGGTAGTTAATGAGAGGCACATTGTCTGCTTGTTTTAACATTTTGACAAAGGAGTTCTAGCACAGTTTTCATTCAATGCTTGAATTTTATCAGCCAAACATAATAGAAAAGCAGTAATTAGACAGTTTAAAGAATTTAAACCAACTGTAGCTGAGGAATCTCAAATACAGTTTATAAGAGAACGTATTATTCTAAATTGAAATGTTATGCTAATACATTCTAGAATTAACCTTTTAGTTAATTTAAAACTGCCTTTTGTTTTGTTTAAAAAAATTAAAGGTTGTCTACACTGGTGACATTTTGAAGACTTAACGTGATTTTTTTTAAGGAAAAGAAACAGTTTTTTGTATTCTACAGTGACACTGGTAAAAACTACAGTAAGGCAACTCAACTTGTGTGAATCTGGTTGAATGGATTTGTGGTCATATTTTATGTGTTTTGATACAAAACATGTAATTTATTGGTTTGGATTTTTTTCAATGAAAATTAAGATTGGACTTTATTTTGTAGTTTAAAACATTTGTATCTCTAAGTTTTAAGTTATCCTGTTTTTCTTTTCTGTTCTGTAAGAACAGTTTGGCCAAATCTGCTGGTGTAGCCAATGCATAGCTCACAGAATATAGTCACCAAGGGATTAATACAGCTCTCTAGCTTTTTTTCACTCTGGCCTAGTTCCTGCAAAATCATGTGCCTACATGATTGACTCATATGAACCATCATATTGTATGTCGTTGCTAGGAGAAAGGGTTTATTCTTTCTCAAGTTACCAAATACTGAAGCAGATAAAAAACAAACAAACAAACAAACAAACAAACAAAAAACAAACCAAAAAAAAACCCCCACAAACCTAAAGACCTAGTAATGTAAAGTTAGTAGTTTTCACGGATTTTAGTGACAGGGAGCCTGCAGCAGAAATTGGTATCACAGCATAAGGATATTTCTTTGCTCATACCTCTTATGAGTACATTTGTAGTTGATTCAAGAATGCTCCGGGTAATGTCACTAGATTGCATACATGCAAGTGCTGAAGTTGATGTGTATGCTGAAATGGTCTGAGGCAGTGTTGGGAACAACCCTTCTGTGGAATGAAGTAGCAACTTTAGTGGAAATATGATGAACAAGAGGATTAAAATGGAAGATTTTGGTATATTTAAATTTCCCACTTTCTTTTCATGTCTTTTAAGTGGTGTCTGTAACTCTGATGAAAATCCATCAGTTGTGAAACAGTGGGCTCTACTCAGAAAACAATCCGAAATTTCTTGGATGCAAAATGTATTTTTTCACTTTGTGCAGAATGTGATTTATGTAACATCTCAGCTGACATGATCTGACATGTTTTTATGAATTCCTTTGCAAGGCAAAAATGCCTCTAGTTGCAATTTATAGTAATGAGACTGTCTGCTGTAAAGTAACTGATTACAATGCAGGTATAAGAAGCAGGCATGTTTGCATTTCCAAGCCATTAACCTCTCCTAGCTTCTAGAGTACCTAAGCCTGTCTTCTGCAGCAATATTATCTGCAGGCTTCCAAAATCCATCTGTTTGTCCAAACATCATTCTGCCTGTGCTTCACCAAATATAGGCGGATGGTATTTTGGACTAGAGTTCATCCAATCAGGTTAAATAATAAATCAGACAGATGACTGTGAAACATACAACAAAGCTCCATTTATAATTATGTAACCAAAGATTTGCATGAAAACTTTTTGAATGATCTTTAGAAGAGTGAAGGGTAAATTGTGCCTTATGGTCAAAAGCAATATTATGATAGTACCCCGTTGCCTTTACTGTGTACTTCTGAATTACATTAGGGGACAACTGGATTAGGTCCTAAAGTGGGCAGTCATTCATTTGGTAGTTTTGGTGGATAGGCAACAAAAACCTGATGTGCATACAAGGGCACATGTTCATGTAGATTCATGTTAAAATACTATAGAGAAAATGATCCAAATTTGCTTCCCACTAGAAGATCATCTGTTTCCTCCTAGTAAGTAGTTCTAGAAGGTTCCCATAGCCATTTGTTGAAATCCTTTTTGCCTTGGAGTCCCGTTCAGCAAGCACTCCTGGGAATTTTGCTCTGCTCAGAAATAAGTGCAGCAAGTTGTACTGCAAGCAAAAAAACATTGTGAAGGTCTGGTCCCTGGGGAGCTTAGCACAAAATTCCTTTTGAAGATCCCAGAATGGAGAAAATCCTTGCTATGCTGAGCCTCTGACAGAAGCTGCAATACTGGAAGATAGGGGAGGGGGTTGCCAAGGCAGTGAAGAACTTCAAAGAATGCTGGCACTAGGGGCGAAAGTTCAACTTAATTCTTGTGCTATCCAAACTCACTCATCCAACTCTGTTGAGATGCATCAGCACAAAATGTCTGCAATAACCTCACAGTTCTGGAACCTGACTGGAAGTGTATGGTTAAAAAAATGGTTGCCAGTGTAAAATGTTCTGAGTAAAATTCCATTAAGGAGCCCTGGACAAAGAGAAACCACCCAGCCATCACCACCACCTCCTCCCTTGGGGACACACACCCCTTCCCCAGCTTGCCTTCTCCCAGCTGCATGTTTCTGCCAGCTAACTTGTGATGGCCTTGTTAGACACCTCAGTGACCCAACTTAACTCCCTGTCAAGTCAGAAAAACAAAAGTGGAAAGATTTTTGCTGGGATAGTGAGTTGAATCAGCAAGCAGAAGAAAGAGAGGATGAAGCAAAGGGCTCGAAACCACGAAGCTCAGAGCAGGAAGTGGGAAAGGAGCAGATTTCCTTCCTTTCAGCATCCCTGAGTGGTTAAATGCAGTCAGTAGAACACAAAAGCACAGTGTAAGTGCCTTAATTCTGGGTGATAGCCGGGACCTTCTGGTAAAGCTCCAGGCCAGGATTTCATTCCAGGTTTTATCTTTGATTTATGTGCATTTATATTGGTGAACAGACCTGTGAAATATGGTTGTGCACTCTCTGACAGATACTTTGAATCCAATGTGAGAAAATGTGTTGAAAACAGCTTTAAGAATCTCTACCTAAAAAAATAGAAAACTTAATTATGATGCAATTAAATATTTTCCCACCATGATTTGTGCTGCTGCCAGCCCATGACACTTAGTATAGAACAATTAGTAAATAACTGTATGAATTGCTCCCTGAAATAAATTGTCTTAGCTATCTTGATTAATTTACTGATTACCAAATATAAATAGTCAGATCATCTCTGAATTTAAAATTACAGGAACTGAAATGATGAAGATGAAGACACAGACTTGGGAAAGCAATAAAATGTGTTGCTAGTTTAGCTCAGAGTGGAAGTGACAAAGAAAACCTGTTTGCAGCTGATGGCTGCGCAGTGTGTCAGGAAATGGCTTTGGTATTCCACTCATGCTTTTCACCTCTCTGTGGTGCATCAGACACATCCTATGCCTTCAGGTATAGGAACCTATTGCACTTCAGGGAAGGGCTGCAGCAGCAGGAGCTACATCCTTCTTCCACCCCTGAGAGTTGGCACTCTGCAAGTTACAGAGAGTCACAAGGCACCAGGAACCATCCACTGCAGGTGTCCAGTACCTCGCTGGTGGAGGTGTCTCATTGCCATGACCACTGGTCAGGTGACATTTGTGAGTGCTGAATTTACACAGGAAAAAGAATTTTCTTATTCTGAAGATGTATCATTCAGAAGATGTACATTTTGTTCTGTTTTATATTGGTGTTACGTAGATGCCACAAATATAATAAGTATTCAGAACTTGGAAGAGGTAGACCATGCATTTTTAGGAAAAAATCACCCCAACAGTTTATAGCTTCCTTGGCAGATGGAAACCCATAATGCCTGCCAGAGATGTAACTACAACAGGTACTTCAGGAACAATTCTATCAAGGCTTACATGGATACTTTTATTTTAAAGATACTGAAAATGAGATAAGATTCAGACTCATTATTGAATATTTGCCTAACTTCTGCCACATGATACTGTTTCTTCCCTTTGTACTCCAAATTAGTTCATTATGATCAGATTGTGTTTTATAAATGAAAGTCTTTCTGTTTATATGTGCTTATAAAACAAACTTGGAGGGTAAAGGCTATAATTTCGAAACAGATAAAATTTATATGCCCCTTTGAAATCTGTATAGAAATTAGTTTCCCACACTCCAACTGAGGTGATGTAAATGGACACCAGAGAGCCAGGAAAGTGCTGTCAGAGTTCTCAGGGGAGTTTGAGAACTGTAAAGACATTTGCAGGTCAGAAATGAGGTTAATTGACAGGGATGTGCATGAGGACAGGAAAAATTTGCAGTGCTTGTCAGCAGGTAGAGCTGTCAGTTCTTCACTTGACCATTAGTATTTGTTGAACAAACACAACAGGACTTTGTTCCAGGGGGGAAAAAAAAAAAGCCACCAAGAGTCATCTTAGGACAAAACATTCTTTGGAAAGAGCCACAGCTTTTGTGATTTTGTTCCAAGATACCCACACATACACACCTACTGTATACAATCTTCCGTTTGGCTTGTAGTTGCTGCCAGTGTAGCTGGTCTGCTGCAGGAGATTTTGCAGAGTGGTATCTGATCTGATTTTTCCTCTGGTATTTGTCAAGCCCATAGCTTGAGTGTGCAAGCCAGGTTTTGCAGTAGTGACAATAACTCCATCTTTTTTGGCATATCCTATTTTAAGTGATTTTTTCTGCCTTTTCTCCTTTGTTTCTGTACTGAGACATTTTAGGTATAGTGTGTGTTGCCGTTCTAGTCTGCTCTAGTTTAAATTTTACTTATAATGCAAATATTGTTTGTTTAATTCAGGGCTTCAAAGTGTGTGTCGCATTTTATAGATATGGAAAGACCAGGTAAGGGTCTGAATTTCTTTTTCTTTCATAACTGCAGAGCATTGACAAATCTGAAGCTATTTCATGGACTGAGATACCAAGAAAACAACACACAAAGGAATAAAATTTATGCCTGGCTGATTTTTGATCAGACCTTCTACTCTAACTACTGCACAATGATTTATCTTTTCAGTGTCACTTACTAAATTCAGTCTTTAAACATTCTTTAATTGTAGGAATCTTTCTTTGAATTTCTTAAGATTCTAGTAAAATAGTAAACTGTCCCACATGATGAAAAATTTAGTCCAAGAAATCCAGCACATCAAAAATTAACAAACTGTGACCAGAAAGAGCTTCTTTTCTGCTGGAAAAGCAGCAGATACAATCCTACTTTAGAACCATACTAATTCTGAAGTTTTAGAAAAAATATTTGTGCATTCCCAGATTTTTTTTCCATCATTTATTAATATTTGTATTGACATGCAAATATGTAAAATAAATTAAAAAATCAAATAGCTGCATTGAATCATTGTTTCCTAGAAAATACCTAGCAAATATATTTCCTTTCTTCTTCTACCATTCAATAAATTTATTATGCACAAAATATAAAAATTACACAGTCAAGAAAGCATGTTGAAAGTGAGCTCTTCTTAGTAGTTTCACTTAAAACATAAATGTGTTTTAATATAATGATGAACAAATTCCTACATAGTTAATAACAAAGCAGAAAAAAAAATATACTTTGTCATTTCAGAGAGACTTTATTATTTTTTTCTGCAATAAATCTGGCAACTGTTTCCAGACTTTGACTGCTTTATAGTTGCAAACAAGTGCCTGGCAACATTATCAAGCTAATGGCAGAATTCAGATCTTTTAGTCATTTTAGTTAATTCCACAAATCAAGATTGGATTTTGTCCGGTGTTTTAATTACTGATTATGAGCAGCCTTCTTAAATTCCTGTTCCATGGTAATCCTTTACAGTAATTCTCTTTCATACTTGTGCTTCCCAGAATATACAGGGTATATTTAAGAGAGTGTTTGTTTTGCGGTGGAAATACTTCTCTAAGTATCTTGTCATGGCTTTCAAATAATAAATAATGCATTCCATAATATAAAATGCTGGCATGGCATTAACAAGAGATTGTGTTGCTCTCTGTGTTCATATTCTTAACAGCAGTCATCAGTGAGGGAATGGCAACAATTACTTATAATTGTGCAATTTATCAAGTGTCCTTCCAAGAACATTTAAGGAAGCATGGAAGGAATGAACTGCAAGCTAAAATGAATAGGAGGAGTCAAACAGGAGGAGTCGTGGGAGGTACAAACCCAGTGGCTACAGCAGAGGCATTCTGTGTACGCTGAAGGGAGCAGAGGACTGCTCTTTTTTTCACAGAGAGCTGCTGGATTTAAGGGAAAAAATGCTCCACAGTAAAGGTGATGGGAAAATCAGAAATCTGGAGGATTGCCAGACAGAGTGAGCTGATGGTTTCAAATCAAAAGAAATCTGTTATAGTGATGGTGCACAGCTATTTTATAATAAGTGATAAAATGGCATTTATTTTTTTTTGTATTCTAATCTAGAATATAGGTAATTTGATATCTTGATACCAGTATTTGAAATGGTACAGCTGGAAAATATTATTTGTCTTTCCGTTTTGTTTGTAAACATCATGGAGATTCTTTTTTTTTTTTTTTATGTATTTATTGTTGAATATATTCCTGTGATTATTTTGAAGAGTCCATTCTTAAACAACAGCTTCTCGTTGGTTGTGCAGTAGCTCACTACCTCACTATTAGTAGATCATATACTTCTGATAAAAAAAAAAAGAAAATTTACAGAAGTCTTTATACAGAAAGTGTTTTGCATGTTCATGGCATTACTATGTCCCATTTCTACTGACCTTCTTATCCTCATTTAGCAAGATACAGACATTTTTTTTTTCATTACTTGTGTATTTGGAATACTTAATAATAAAAACAATTAATTATAAGATTAGATATCTCTAAAGGAGCTTATCATGTAATTAAGTTTGCTTTATTGCTTTGGCTGTTATAAATGCTTTTCTTGCTTTTAGTTCTGAATAGATTAATTTAAGCCTAAAATTAAAAATTTGCTGCTGTATGATACTTAGCTTCCCATACCACATTATTAATGCTTTTCAGGAATTGCTTAATGTCTCTTCAAGTTCAGCCCTACATACTGTGTCCTTGGCTTGCATAGAGTATTTAAAAGTATCTTCGTATGGTTGTGGCACAGCCTCCTGCCTACTCTGGTTTGGATCTTTTTACATATGACATGATGTGATGAGAGGATGGATCCTCAAGCAAGTGAGCACTGTGGTGAAATGCCCATAGGTCTTCTAGGTCCTGTAACTGTGAGGAAATGAGGTGCCCACAATCACTCCTCCGCTAAAGTCTCAGTGGCTTTTTTTCCTCAGTTTTCACTAGCAACTTCTCCCAACACTTCCCAAGTAATAAAATTA
Source organism: Chloroceryle amazona (assembly GCA_027560015.1). Taxonomy (NCBI): domain Eukaryota; kingdom Metazoa; phylum Chordata; class Aves; order Coraciiformes; family Cerylidae; genus Chloroceryle; species Chloroceryle amazona. The sequence continues at coordinate 47,381 of JANHFX010025967.1, forward strand.
CAAGGCAGGAATCAAGGTGGTGAACTCAACTCCCATTGTATGTGAAAATCAGGTTCGTGACCTCATGAGGAATCTGAATATACATAAGTCTATGGGACTTGATGAGATACATCCCAGAGTTCTGAGTGAACTGACAGATGCAGTCGCCAAGCCACTCTCAATAATATTTGAGAAGTCCTGGCAGTCGTGTGAAGTCCCGAGTGATTGGCAGAAGTTACACCTATATTTAAAAAGGGTAGAAAGGGGGACCCTGGGAACTACCAACCTGTCAGCCTCACCTCTGTGCTTGGGAAGATCATGGAGCAGATTCTCCTAGAAGGCCTGATAAGGCACATGGAGAACAGGGAAGTGATCAAGGACAGCCAGCATGGCTTCACTAAGGGGAAACCCTGCCTGACAAACCTAGGGGCTTTCTACAACAGAATGACTTCATCGGTGGATAAAGGATGACCTGTGGACTTGATCTATCTGGACTTCTGCAAGGCCTTTGACACGGTCCAGTACAACATCCTACTCGCCAAGTTGGAGAGATATGGATTTGATGGGTGGACTGTTCAGTGGATAAGGTATTGGCTGGATGGCTGCATCCAGAGGGTAGTGGTCAATGGCTTAAAGTCCAGATGGAGATCAGTGACAAGTGGTGTCCCTCAGGGGTCTGTACTGGGGCCTGTCTTGTTTAACACTTTTATCAATAACATAGGGGATGGAGTGCACCATCAGCAATTTTGCAGATGACACCAAGCTGAGTGGTGCTGCCAATACATCAGAGGGATGGGATGTCATCCAGAGGGACCTGGACAAGCTGGAGAGGTGGGCCCAGGTGAACCTGATGAGGTTCAACAAGAGCAAGTGCAGGGTCCTGCACCTGGGCCGGAACAATCCCCACTATCAATAAAGGCTGGGGGAGGAGGCAATAGAGAGCAGCCCTGCAGAAAAGGGCTTGGGGGTGCTAGTAGATGAGAAGTTGGACATGAGCAGCCAGCGTGTGCTTGCAGCCCGGAAGGCCAGTCGCAGCCTGGGCTGTATCAACAGAAGTGTGGCCAGTAGATCGAGAGAGGTGATTCTGCCACTCTGCTCTGCTCTGGTCAGACCTCAGCTGGAATACTGCATCCAGCTCTGGAGCCCTCAGCACAGGAAGGACATGGAGCTGATGGAGCGGGTCCAGAGAAGGGCCACAAGGATGATCAGGGGGCTGGAACACCACTCCTACGAGGACAGGCTGAGGGAGCTGGGATTGTTCAGCCTTGAGAAAAGAAGGCTCCAGGGAGACCTAATAGCCACCTTCCAGTAACTGAAGGGAGCTTACAAAAAGACTGGGGAGGGCCTGTTTACAAAGGCCTGGAGTGAAAGGACGAGGGGCAATGGATTTAAATTGGAAAAGAGTGGATTTAGATTGGATGTAAGGAAGAAGCTCCTTACCATGAGGGTGGTAGAACCCTGGAACAGGTTGCCCAGGGAGGTGGTTGAGGCCCCATCCCTGGAGACATTCAAGATGAGTCTTGACAAGGCTCTGAGCAACCTGCTCTAGTTGTCCCTGCTCTCAGCAGCGGGTTTGGACTAGATGACCTATGATTAATGGGTTGTCAGGAGACTCTGGGGTGGACAGGAGAGCAGGGTTGTCAGGAAATTCAGGAGATCCCATCTGGACTTAAAGGGTTTTGTGATAGACTGAAAGTTTCCCTTTTAAAGCAGATCCAGGGCTGAGGGACCATCTGTCCTGCAGAGGCACTGAAATGCCCCGAGGGGGAATAGCTTCTTCGGTTGAATTTTGAGATAAATAAGGGAAGCCATGGATTTGATTTAGAATAAAAATGGTAAAGCAGCAGCTTAAATGTGTAGAACTGTTTTTAAAATAATGGCTTAGTTTTGCCAGTCTACTGTTTGTTAAGATTGATAACCATTATGGGAAAGATTATTGAGGACTTCCAGTTGTCTCCAGGTTTTCAGAAAAATCTTTCCTTCTGTATTTATTCAATCCCTCTGCAAACCTAAATTTCTGAACTATACAAACAAAACAGAACCCCATGTAATTACAACATTGTAGGTCCAAAATGCACCAGATCTGCTCTGGTGCATTTCCTTATTTCTGAATAAGCAACTCTGGGTAATTTAAAGAAGCTCTGAACACAATTTATACAGACATTTAGATTTTATTAGACCCTATGGTCACTTTTTTCCCTCAGGATCAAAATTAATTGCTCATTTATAACTGCAAGCAGCAAGATGCCTGTCTACCTGCAAGTCCGTTCACATCTGTTGTAACACAGTTAATAATAAAGTCCTTGAATATATGATTTAAACGATCACATCTTCATGAATTTTATAGATTGGGAGTCTCAGTTTTGGGACTGCTGAGTAAGACTGAGACCATGCTTTGCAAGCAAAGCATGCTTCTTGCATCCTAGAAAATATGCAGGGGAACTGTTACCGGTATCTTGAACTGATATATCACTGTACATATACTGAAAAGTTCAGGGAATTATCTCAAGCCTTATCAACTTTATCTCAAACACAGGTTTTTATGCAGAAATATTTTTGCTTAAGTTCTGGAGTAAGAACAAAACAGCTTTTCGATAGGAGCATAGGTTTGGGATGGAAGGGACTTCTGGGGATCTCTGGTCTAACCTCCAGCCCAAAGCAGCATCAGTGAAGACATCAGGTCATGTTGCTTAGGGCTTTACACAGTCTGGTCTTGAGAACCTTCAAGGATGGAGACTGCACAGCCTCTCTGGGCAATGCCTATCTGGCCTTATGTCCAGTCAGAAACTCTCGTTTCAGTGTAGGTCTGCTGTAAGGAGTCTGGCTCTATTCTTGATAACCTTGTCATAGCTATTGGAAGGCAGGTATTTCCCCATTTGAGACAAAAATGGAGGCAGATTACTGAAGCTTTTTAAAGAGAACAGAAAATGTTGATAGGTAGTAGATTAGCATTTAGTATAGGACAACAATGTTTTCTTCCCAGAAAATTCTGTAATCTGCTGTTCTTTAACAAGAATATATAAGCAGGTACCATTTGATTGTGAAGTTTACAGATTGTATTTCTTTTGTGTGTTTTCCAAATATGCTGAGAAAGAGGGTAGTGGTAACCAAAGTATGTCACATCCGGAATTCAGGAGAGGGAAATCTGTGTCCAAATCCTGGAAAGCTGTGGGACATGTGGTGGCAGAGAGGGCAAGATGGCAGTATTTCATATACTGCTTTGGAATATTCTTGAGTGTCTTCACCGGTGTGACAGTGATGGAGAATAGGCCCAATCGAGCATACAGTGTTTACATCCCTCCAGCCTCTTCTCTGGGGGATGGGACAGGAAGAGGAGATGGAAGGAAGCGAGGGATGATTGATGGGTTTTGAAAAGCTTTTCCCCGTGAGGTGAAGGTGTGGTCACTCTACTCATCCCCAGCTAACAAAGCCCCCCTGTAGGTGTAGCAGATGTAAGCATTGTCACCCCTTTGGTGACCAGAACACTCTGCAGAAAAATACCGTTCCTGTATCTTGGGGGGAATACAGATTTGAGTAGAAGTAGCCAGTCACAGTTTTGACTGCTTTGAGAGAATGTGTCAGCACCGAAACTGACTGTGTCATCTGTGAGCATGGGGCTATAATAAGACCAGAGCACAGATCCCCTACTGTATGTAGTACATCTCGGGAAGGCGTGAGCACACAGCTACATTTCTATCAAATTAAGCCCCAGGTACATGAACATATTTTAAGCCAATATAATCTGATACTGCTGCCAAAACAAGTAGTCTTATCCACCCTCTCGCCCCTGCCTGCTTCTGCTCCCATGCTACCTCCTGTATTACGCTGGCACAAGCAGTAGCACACTCACATGCTGAACCAGACAAAGGAAGTGATCTGAAAGAAAACTAACCTGATCAGAGAGGAAAAGAAGAAATTAAAAAAAAAAAAAGTTTCACCAGAAGCTGAGCAGGGAATATTAATTTCTCCTAGCCTTAAACCTCTGTGCTGGCTTTATGCCAGCAGTGGGAATACAAATGATCCATGATCCACCATGAAATTGAGGTAGTACAGACAGACAGTACCTGATCTGGCATAAAGTGTGCCGGTAGAAACTTATTCCATCAAACATTTTTTGATAGCATTTATCACTGTGTGGCTGAAGTGCTTTTCATCCAGTACTAGGAGCCCTTAAACTTGTGTTATCAAACCAAGGCCAAACTAAGTAAGATCCATTTTAGGACTTGAAAGAGGGGAAAAAAAAAAGGGGGGGGGAAAGTTAATGCAGAATGTAGTTCTGCCAAGTGGCAGTGCTTTCTTACCATTGGCTGTATTCAGATGAGCTCTGATCTGTTGTGGACATATATTAGATACCAAAATACCTGGTGAATGTTTCTAGGGAGCTGAGTAACTGAAAATTGCAGCTTTCATAGGTACGAGTGTTGTCAGATGGCACTACATTACTTGACCTTTCAGTAATGAGCTGCTTGGCAATTTTTTGTTTCTTCCCAACTGTTTGCCATTGTCATGTTTGCGTCTCACATGCCAGTCTCTTTTGAGTGGTGCCCGGCGACAGGACTAAGGGGCATCAGGCACAAACTGGAACACAGGAAGTTCCACCTCAACATGAGGAAAAACTTCTTACTGTGAGGGTAACGAAGCACTGGAACAGGCTGCCCAGCGAGGTTGTGGAGTCTCCTCTGAAGACTTTCAAACCCTGCCAGGATGTAACCCTGTGCAACCTGCCCTAAGTGAACCTGCACTAGATGATCTCCAGAGGACCCTTCCAACCCCTACCATTCTGCGATTCTGTGTGAGTTTAGGGCTATGGTATTATCAGAAAGAGGAAGAGAAACCGATAGGTGCCTTAACAGAAGGCCTTAACATGCCCTTAACAGAAGGTCTTCTGCAGTGTTGCTGATCAGAAACTCAGCAGCTAGACAGGACCTCAACTTTAGACTTTGTAAAAACTAGATTAACAGCATCACTGGGTAATGTAAATGTGATAATGTAAACAAGAGTACTAGGGGGTGAAGTTGGGTACCCCTTTTCTCCATGCATTCCAGGCTTGTTGCCTAAGAACTGTAACACTTCTAGGCCCAAATTTCGTGAAGAAAATCAAAATATCCCCCTGCTTCCCAAATACTGCCTTGAGGCATAGACAGGGCTGTGACCGGATGTTCCTCCCCCTCTCCCCAGCTCCGGTTAAAGAAAAAACTTGGGAGATAAAGCCTCCGATATTGATTGCACTCGGAGCAGGCGGCCCTGCGGTTTGGGGGAGGGAGAGGGGTTGCACAGCTCCCCCCGCATAGGCCCGCGAGTTGCGGGGCGTCCCCAGCGACCAAGGGCGGCGGGCCCGCGACGGAATGCGCGGCACGCGGGGCCAGGCGCACCTTG
>JANHFX010025968.1:0-14716 GCA_027560015.1 Chloroceryle amazona
TTCCCAGCCCCAGCCCTGACCGGGTCAGGAGACAGGTTGGTTATGTCTCACGTCATTGCTGTAGAAGATCAAACAGCACTGAGCCAAGTTCTCCATGTGGATGGCCAACAAGTTGGTCACCACTGAGAGCACCCGGTATTGCCCCTCTCTGGATTGCTGCTGGACTTGGGCCCTACTCCATGCTGTGTCTGCCCAGGTCCCTAGCAAGAGGCAGGCCAGAGAAAGTAAGTCATGGGCACACCCAGTGATCCTCAAGCCTTGCTGTCTGGCCAGGCGAGCAAGTGTAGCTTCAAATAAGGAAGATATCAATATAGTAATGCATCAGTATCCGTTGTCTGCAGTTCATGGATCATGGTGCTCCTCTGGGACTTTGGTATTGCCTGGGTTTTATTCAGCTTTTCACATGTCAGTGGCAGTTTCTCCCAGCATATTTTGGGAGCTCCCAAGTGTTTCACAGGCAAACTAGGCTGTGCACCTTAATCCCTGGACATTCAGTTGCTGAACCTGGCAGAAACTGTTCATAGCTTTTATTTAGCAGATTTCATGCACCAGAGGAAATAAAAGAGCAAGTAAAGCACATAAAGAAGAACAGAGTAATTTCTAGACTAGAGGTTTGAGTGAAACCTATAGTTTCACTAGCCAACAGCCTTGAGTGAAGGCTGTTGGCTACTCCATGTTTTTCTGCAGGACATTGTTGGACCGAAAAAAAACCCATCTGTCTGGGTGCAGAGCTCCTTGGTTAGCTCCTGTGCTAGGTCTGTCCTTGCAGGAGCTTTCTCTAGGGCCAGTGAATATCCATGGTCTGATAGCTCTTTGGGGAGTCTTTCTGGGAGCATTTTATATATGTTGATCCTTTGTCTTGGTTACTGGTAGAATATTACATCCTTGATCATCAGTATGAAAGACTTTACTGCTGGTAAAACAAAAGGATTAATGAAGTTACCACTTAATTATTTAACTGTTATTCTACACTCATATATCCCCAGACTCCAGTTATGAGTGCTATCAAAACATAGGCAGACACTGTCCATTTCCCAATGCACATGCAGTCTGACATGACCAGCGTTATGTAAAGGGTGAGAAGGAAGACAAAACCAAGTAAGTGTGGATGGACTCCTACACCCTGGTAAATTTTCATGATCATTACATGTTCGTTAGCCCCAGTGGTCATTTGCTCACTAGTTCCTGGCAAAGAGGTAGGTCATAAAGAGGTGGCTGAGAGGGAGTGGCAGTGATCTGGTGGATTGGTTCTGGGACCTTGGAATGTGTGCTGGGAGGCTCAGCAATAAACACAGAGGTGTTTGTATGAGAAACAGAAAAATTGAGTGGCTGAGGCCATGGACTGATGAGCTTCTGTCATTCTACAGAATATCTTCCTATTTCCTCTTCCCTAGCATATGTCACCAGCAGACTCAGAGGAGATTATTTATCATCAGTACACAGACTTCTTTAAAATAACCTCCTGTTAAATGTGCCTGGTATCCAGTATTGGACCCACACATGGAAGCAGGACTTCTTGCAGTCAGCCTTTTTTGAAGGAGACCTACAATAGCTCAACTATTTGTTAGGTTGGCTGCTCTGAGGAAGAACTCTTAAAATGGCTGCTACCCAGGATTTGTACCCTCTTCCTCTTTATACTATGTCAGCCTCTCTAACAACCCCCTCCCCCCCCAAAAAAAAAGAGACTACAATTTCTGTAATAAATTGAGTTTCCATCCAAGGGCAAGTTGAAAAATTTTCTTGCATTAAGTTCCCCCTAAAAGTTGGTTGAAAGCCGAGTGGCTGATCTGCTTCACTGTCTCTGGTTTGGATGATAAAGGCATGAACTGGAGCATGAGAAAGAAGCAGCAGTGTTGTTTCTCACGCAAGCACCTTATACACCAGGAGGCCTTGCAGGGCACCATGAGAAAAGTAGACATAGAGCAAGTGTTTATTTTTATATCCCATCAAAGATTCTGTCCAGCCCACTGCTATTTAAGTGATGAGTATCTAAGCTTCCACTCCTTAAGTTTATTGTGGTTTTTATATATAATATATATAAAATGTCTTTTATTCCTACAAAAATTCATAGAGAAGAATTCTTTATTCTGATGCTGCAATAAAGCACTTTATATGTTTATGTGTTGCTGATGTCATTGAGTTGGAACTGAAGCACATGTTGCTATTTGTTTTGGTTGAGAGGGATGACACTATACTGACTACTATGGGTATTGGGTCCCCAGCATCAGCTGTACTGCAGATACCCTGGTGGCTTTGCTTCCTTTCCTTAGTGTTGCAGCTGAGGGTGTCTTGCTGCAAAAATCACAGCTACTGGAGACTATCCACAGCCCACTGCCCCAGCTGCGGGATATTGTGAAGTTCTTCTCACAGGGAATGAAGCCACCTATGAGAATCCCATCAGAGTCAGTGCCAAGAAGCATTGCCTGTACCTCAGCCCTGACCCCAGGTTTAGTTCATACTCAGCCTGGCCAGAGCTGGGTGCCAGCTGACTTTACACCAGCACAGTGTTTTAAACTGGTGTTAAGCATGGGAGCAGGTGACAGAACACCCAGCATCATCCCAGCTGGAAAACTGGTTTGGCAAACCACATCCAGAGCCAATAGCTAATGATAGCAGGGGGATTTGCAAAGCTTTCCAGAGATCACAGCCTTTTGTCGATGATAATTCACTGCATAAATTGTGACCACTTCCAAGCTCTTGTTATTTCCAGCTGTTTTCCCTCCTTCACTCTTGCTCATTTTGCTTTGTGCTGGCTGCACATCTGTCAAGGGTTATCTGTTACTCCAGCCCAGGGCTCTGCTCCGCAGCCACCTGGTGCCATTGCTGGCCCCTGCCCGAGGGGAGCAGATGGCTCTTCTCAGTGAAAGATGCTTTAAGCTTCTCACTTGTCTCCTGAAACATCAAAAACACCATTGCATGGAGCCCAAGCCACAGGGAGCAGGCTGAGCTGTGCTCTGTAGGAAGAGCAGCACAGAAAAAAATCACTTTCGGGGGGGCAGTCAGCAATTACTACGGTGTACTACTACATGCCCAATATGCCTTTATTCTCTGCAACAAGGTCCTTGCTATGATGGATGGTCATGTAAGGAGGCTTCCTTCCCTGTAAGCAGAACTTCACATGTCCCATGGATGTGGCTCAGGTTTGCTCCAAAAATCCTGCTCTATAGAAATCCCACAGCCAGAAGAACTACAGCCCTGATCTGCTCAACACATGGAGATGTCACCTGAAATCACAGAGTGAGTCTGTGGCAAAGTCTCAAGATGCACCTTTGCCAGCTGCTTTGAACACAAGACTTCTTGACCAGCTGCATTGTCTTAGTTTGCCAGCCTGGACCGAAGCTTTGCGTGGCTCAGCGGTACCAGTTCCCTGTCATCCAGCTTGCAGCTGTGTTACTTGTACGCAGAAGGACTGTGTCCAGATTTTGCTGGGCACAACAGCCAGCGTATGCTTGTCCCTCCTGACCTCAAGGATGAACACGGGACTTCATAGAAACATGTTGCAGCAAGAGCGTTCCCATTAACTATCTGGCCTTTTTTTCAGGGCTCCTGCTCCAAGAATCTGCTTCTCGGCAAGCACACAAAAAGTCCAGCTAGGCCCAGAAGGAGCTGCTTTGGGAGAAGACAGAGAATAATACCAGGAGAGTTTGGCCAAAGCCCGTGGAACAGACTTGAGCTGCAAGGCCTGGCCTCAGCCCGGGAAAGAACAAAGTGTGTTAGTGATGATCTGTGGACCTTGAGTTAAAACTGAAGTGCTCAAGAGGAAAAAAGAAAAATACCTTCCAGACCTTTCCTGGTCTGTAAGAGCACCCACCCCACTGCGTGGTCACATCATCTCTCTGGGCTGAGTGTGCAGCTTCTTGGCAGCTGCCCTGCTGACCACAGTGTCAACACTGGGCAAACAGGAGCTTGTGGCAAGATACGCTCTCCTGGGCTTTGCCTTGTGTGGAGAATCACACCCAGCATCCCACAGAGCCTGTCCTCTGCTCTGCTTTCACTGATGCTGGGCAGAGGGATGCCAAAATCACACCAGGGTAGCCCTGCCCAACATATCTATGGGACGGGATTTACTCCCTCCATCTCCAAAGAGGATAGACCTACACATTTAGTCAGAAAAGGAATGTCTCACCCTCTTTCCCTGCAACACAGCGGCCAGCTGCCCCTCAGAAATGCCTGAGCAGGGCCCAGCTGGCAGGGCTCAGCCCCTGCTTTGTTCCAGAGCCTTGCAAGCATGTCAGCTATTCTTCTCTCACTGCACGGGAGCCCAGCAGCAGGGATCACAGCCCCATGAAGCTTGACCGTCACCAACGAGCCAGGGGCTGCAGCAGAGCCCATGCACCAACCAGCCTCCTCTGCCACACCAGCCGTGACCCCAGTGGGGCTTGTCTGTGCTGTGGAAGCTGAGCAGCCACTGGCAAGGTGGCCATGAGGATTCTGAAGAGCCCAGAGAAAGTGTGTCATGTGTATGTCATGCCACACACCTGCCCCCAGGAATCACAGGCTTTGCACATGGGGATGTATTACAGAAAACTGATTTAGACAGCGTCTCGAGAAATCAAATATCCCCACCATGGGGAAGTGGGCAAATCACTCCTTGCTGATAGGTCCCGCTCTCCTCTGGGCTTCAAGACATCCAGTGATGAGATGCCACAGTAACCCTCAGCTTTACTGCTCTTGCAGGGAGAAATACTCTCCCAGCAGCCAATACAAATCTTTCCTCCTTTAGTTTATGCACACTGCATACTATCTGCAGTGAGCACAGAGAGTGAATTAATGCCTTATTTGCTCCTACCTCTCATGTATTTCAGAATTTTATCATTGTGCGCCCTATTTCTCTCCTTCTCTGCCATCTTTTCTGGACAAAAGAAATGTTTTGGGCTTTTTTTCAGGCTGTCCTTAGAAGCTGTAGTTTTAGATCTCCATTTGGTCTTGTTGCTCACCTCTGGGCTCATTCCAAGTAATTCACATCTTTCTTGATTTGTGGAGCCCAAAGCTGAGGCCAGAGGGTCTTATCTGGGGCTTTCTTAATGCTGTACAGAAAGGGTTCTTCAAAAGACCTTCAAACCCCAGCCTAGCCAGGCAGCTTTAATTCTCTTTCATGCTGTTTTAAATTTATGTTCATTTGATAATTCACCATAACTTGCCCAGGTTAAATGTCTTTTACAGATGCGGTGCCAAGCCTGTTGCTTCCCCTATTGTACATGTTATTGGGGGTTTCTGCTTCAGTGTAAAACTTTGCAATTCTGTGATGTCACATACACCTTTTTCCTCCATCCTGGATCACTCTTCCACTTGGTCAAGATCATTTTCAATGCTAAACTTGTCTTTTAAGGGTGTTACAGCACCAGGTGTGATCTAAATTATTTCAGACCTTTAAGTTATCAATTATCTTCTATAGTGCTGGATGCATGACAGCTGTATTAGGCCTTCCCTTTTTTTTTTAATAAAAATATCCTATAAAGCATTGCCTAAAGTCTTAATAAACCCCAGATATTCTGCCAAAGAAAGGCATTAGGTTGACTCCATATGACTTATGCTTGCTGTAGCTGTGATATAGGTGTGCTGTTTGCTACTTTTTATCCCATTAGCTGGGTATTAAGAGATTACTGACTGCACTTTTCAGCATTTTTTCATGAATTTATGTTACAGACTGATCTCATTCCCTTGGGCCTCACCTTGCTCTTGTCCTCCCTCTCCCCAGGCCCATCCCTCATCAAATTCTGCAGGATTGTTCTACTTTCCCAATTAAGTCTTCTAGGGTAAACTGTGTCAGGTCCTGTTATGCTGGAAACATCCAACTACTTTCCCCTTGGCTTTTGAAAAAATTACTAGTTAAGTTTCTTCCTGTTTTGCAATTGAAGTAGGGCTGGGATGATGTTTCAAAGCAGTTTTAATAGTTGCTTATCCTAGGGACTTTTAAGCTCTTTGACTTGTGGCCTCATCATCTCATGGAAATTTCATACACATGTATGATTAAAACACATGTGTCCGAGTCAGCACAGTTCCACCTAAACCAGCATCCAGTCTCTGCTCGTGAGCAACAGCAGCTGACTAGAAGAGGACAAGCATGTGTTGCTATTTCTCTGAACTACTTCCTTTATTTTGCCAGCAGCCGGTGGCCAACAGCCAAATGTGATGGCTGCTCTTTTAATAGCTCTTGGAGTACTCAGCCATTAATTTTTCCACTTCTCTTCTGAACCCATGTGAACTTTTACTGGTACCAAATCACCAGCTGCAATAAATTCCAGAATTCACTAAATGTGTTCAGAAAAAAACCCTTTGCTTGGGACCCTTTATTCTGCTCTTCAATGATTGCTCCTTACTCACCTCCACATGCCTCAAAAGGCCAGTTAACATCCACCTCTGACTGCTCACCTCTGTGAAAAATTCACTGTTTAGTTTTATCTCTCTTTTCTGGGGGGTTAACCTTTTTTTTTATTTCTTTAATTCACAAGACTTTCCCTCGTATCTTGTGTCAGTTCAGATTCTTGAAAAGCTTTTGGGCAAGGGTATACTAGACCTCGCTTTTCTTCCTCATCTCCTAGAGTCCCCCCTCCCCCGAGTAGCTGAAGGACTGCAAACTGAGTTGGGTTCTCCCCACACCTCCAAGTAAAGCAAAGGTCTGGGTTTTCTCATTAGAATCAGATGTCAACTGCAGCTGAGGGAGGGGGTCTCTGCTAAGCGCAGGGAAATTCACTAGCGCGTAGTGACTTAAGGCTCAGATCACCTTCGCCAAGCTGGTGTAAGGCGTTACCACCGCTGTGCCCAGTTAGCATATGCTGCCATACGCTGTGCCTCAGGCTAAGCGCCAGCTCAGAGCCTGGTCTTCTGATTTCCTTCACCAGTTGGTTAGTCCAATAGATTCAGTTGTGAACAGCAGCCAAGGCACAGCTGCAGGGCTACACAGCCTGTTCTGCTTCTGTGGGGATGGAGACTTCCAGCCCAAGGGGCAGGAAGTCAGCTGGGGCAGCATCAGTCTAACTCAGAGCAGTCAGTTTTGCTGGAAGAGTCCTCAAACAGCCTCTGAGCAAAGCCCCATGAGTATGGGTTGCTAGCTGAGGCCAAAGCGTGTCCTATTAGGGTAGCAGCAGGATGCCCAAAGTAAACTCTGTTTGTGATGAAAGGAAGGCAATTAAAATTCCACTTCAGCTGCCTTCCTGTCCCACTTCCTAACCTTGGAGCAGCAGGTGATTAGCAGGACCTGCCTTCTGCTGCCTGGCTCAGCTGTGCCCACAGAGCCCCTGCCAGCCCAGCTGCCAAAGCACAGCGAGGACACCACCATTCAGCTGCCAAGTTTGTCTCAACTTAAAATGAGCTCACCTTTTCAGTTTTCAAATAATTTGCTCTTCTCTTACACGAACTCTTGCCTTAGACATGAACATACTTGCCTTGCTGTTTAAGGTTTCTGTCTAGGATTTCTCAAGCAGAAAACCAAACATGCATGCTGCACAATGACATCAATGTGCTTACATCATGTTACACTCCCACCGCCTACCCGAGGAGTGCCATAGTTCATGTGTGCATAGGAACCCTGACAAAACACCCACAGCCCCTTTCCCAGCTAGACCCTGCTTTAAGGAAGCCAAGCCAGCAGGACCTGGGGAAGCCCTACCATATGTACACATGCCTGCTCTAAAAACAACTTTCTTTGCAGTCACAGGTCAGCACGCAGATAAGTACACAATATAGAACTTAAGTTTCACATTGCACTCTATGTCCATACACCCTTTACCATGAATAATAATTTTGGAATAATGCGTGGAAAAGGCCAGAAATGCTCGCTGCGGTTTAAAAGGCAAGTCAACTACAATCCACTTTTTTAAACAGACACTAAAGTTTGGGTTTCCTCTACTGACAGGTGACTACACCATGCCCTACAGATAAAAAAAAAAAAAAAAAAAGTAATCTCCAAAGCAGTAATTCTCACCCAGCAACACTACTTACTTTTAGCTTACTAAAAGTACTTTGCAGAAAACAAAGCAGGCAAGAGAAACTCATGCCTCAAAGGGAAAACTGAGCACTTCGCTCACCCTTCGGGCTTAGCGGACTGACATTTCCAACCAGAACTAGATTTCCTCATCCTAGAAGCCAGTCTGTTGTTTTACAAGCCATTCTCTAGGAACAAACCATATTAGCAGAAGAATGGTCTTCCCTTCCTCGCTAGTTGAAGCAACAGCTGAAGCAGGGTCAGCCAAAAGTACTGAAGTACTTCACCTTGTTTATTTTACGGGAATAAATCCCACCCTCATTGAGAATCTGCAGTTTGCTTTGGCCTGAAGCTCTTGGAGGTAGCTGACCCTGGGCCCCACAACCTGCTAGAACTGTTTTGTACATGGGAGTTTCCCTAGCAGCAGTTTGGTGATTGTCTTGAATGTCAGGTGACTAAATCAACTGCATTCTTGTAGAGCAGGCTAATACAAGTGTCAGAAATGATTGTGTTGAAAAAGGGATGTGCAAGGGAGGAGAGGAATAGCACGAACAGGATCTTAGATGCCATCAGAACTGGAAAGGGTTTGAAATTTACTAGCGGCAGATCAAAAGCAGAGAGAAAGGGAGCAGCTGCTCCAACTAAAAACTGCAACAGGCTCATGCTCTGTACTCCCCCAGAAACAAGACGTAAATCACATTGGCATCAGCACTCCATATTGATCGGTGCTTTGCCAGACAGATCCCTCCCTCAGCCCATCAACCAACCCTTTGAACTCAAGCCGATCTGAGGACACAAGTTCCACAGTGTTTTTTTAAGTTAGGTTTATTTAGCAATAGAAGTATGTACATGTAAGAGAATCCCCTGCAGCACAAGACATGCACAAAGCAGTGAGGGACTGAAAGTGGTGCCGCTCAGTGGCCTTACTTATCACCTGTCATCTCACTTTACTCAGCAGTAAGGCCAAGATTAGAAAGGGACAGGTGAGAAATGTATCAGTCCACGTGGCAGAGTCTTCAGGCAGAGCCTTCCCAGCAACCAGTATTAAAACAAGCGGGCACCATAGCCAAATGTCTGTTTAATGCCCTCAAAGTAGTAGCGCTGCCAGCCTTGCTTTGTTCTTTCCTCCTCACTGGCAGGTATGCCCTTGCCTTCCAAGCACACCTCTGTCTCACCACCTTTGTCAGTGAAGTTCAAGGTAATTGTTGCAAAGTGCCCTAGAGGAACCAAAGGAAATCTGTCAGCAGTGTGTAGTACAGGATATGCTGCTCCAAGGAGCTGCTGCTCTGCTCCTCCTCTCACATGGCACCACTTCAAAGACTCATCAGAATCCTTCCCAGAGGATCTGTTTATGACAGCTGCAAGCCCTCCTCAGAAACAGAGGGAAGAGAGAGCTCCCTCTTCATGGGGTTCGAAGCAGTTGCAGCCACAGCTGAGCAAGCTGCTACATCATCATTCCTAATCTCTGACTACTGCTTTATGCAGTGGCTGACAGTTCTGACCTGATCGTGGGGGATATGAAGCTAGGATAAGGCTGGTGTAGCTCCCAGAACACCATGTGCTCCATGTTGATGAACCAGACTGAAGTATGGCAAATGGGGCCGGAATTCTTCAAACACAGGCAAGGGCTGTAATAACATAGTCTGGTTTTGGACTACTTACCAGCTGGCCAAGATTTAAATCTCCATTTCATAACAAGTTGCTTCTCAGGAACCTTGAAAAGAGAGAAAGATTGAGTAGTAATTTTTTGCAAATCCTGCAGCCTAACTAAAACGAACTAGAATTTTGTTGATTTGAAGACTTAAGAGACCCCTTGAGAAAAACACACAGGAAAAGAGATTTTAAGTGTCCTTTTCTTTCCACTCCTCCCTCTTGTAGGAAGGCAGGCCACAGTACAGCCCCAAACAATGGAACAGTGTCCCTGTCCAAAAGACTTTAGTGGTGGGAGGCCTGTAGAGTAAAGGGGTCAGTTACTATCAGTAACACTTCTCCACCTCCCAATAAGTAAGTAAAATCCTACAAAGACAGGTCAGATGCATGACTGGAAGCCAGATTTTTTTTGCCCAGACTGAAGTCCCACATGTTAATCCATAATATAAGGAACACAACCGCAATGATTAGAGGTAACTCTTGAGCACCAGACAGAACTACACAATTAGCTAACTGAAGCACAGTTACACAATTGATGCTTCAAAAATAAAAAGGCTGCCCCTGAGCAAGATATACCTGTGCTGGCCCATACTTACTAGGTCAACAAACTCTCCTGTGACACTGCCATCCAGCAACTGAAACTTGCCTCCTTTATCCGCCTCCAGGGTGGCTTGTGCATGGGTGAAAGCTTGGACCATCTGAAAAAAATTCAGGAGACCTGTATTACTTATCTGCTCTCAAACTCATTGCCTAATGCCTCCTGGCACACAGCTACAAAAGCTCGAAGAAGACGACAGAAGTCAATATGTAAGGTCTTCATCAAGCAGAGACAAAATCCCTGCCCTGGCCACAACAGCAAGGTTATAGCCACTATGGAAGCATTCTGCCTTCCAGAGGAAAAGAACCCCTAGCTTTCATATCTTGGGCAGTGTTCTGTAAACCACACTTGGATTTACTCTGTTGACTACTTAATGAAATCCAGCTCTAGGAAAAGGTAATTTTTTTTTTGGCTTAAAAAATACAACCCAAAACAAAACAACCCAACCAAAAAAAAAACCAACCAAAAACACACAAACAATCAAACAAACACAACCAAAAAAAAAAAAAACACCAACCCAAACCAAAAAAACTTAACCAACCAACAAAAATAAAACAGAAAGGAGGAACATCAGACTAAGACCATGTTTAAATAATGACACAATGCTGCTCTCTCTTCTCAAACATAATAGTGAGCAGAAGAGGGCGAGCTCTTCCCAAAATATACTGTGATACCACCTAACCTTAAACACAAACAAAACCAAAAAGCACCTAACTGTAAATCCCAAGAGGTCTGATGACACAGTAAGCGATACACCTACAGGTAGGTGCCAACAGCAGTTTGGAACTGGTTTCTGGCTGGCATTAACCCTCTCTTGTCGACTGTGTGACGAGATGCATATGCAAACTTTAAGCAACTGCTTTAAGCTGCAGACCACCTTTCTTACTCCATTCTGATGGATTGCGTGTCCTACAGAATGCCTTAAAAAGCCTCTTAGGAACAACCTCCTGTGTGTAAAGAACAAACATCAGAACAAGCCTGGCATTACCTCCTGAGTAATGAATACCCGGTAGAGCTCCTCAGGAGATGTTAAGAAGGTGTCCTTCAAGCTGATCTTACATGTAGGGATCTTGACTCCTATGGATTTGGACTGTGACGTGGCAGTACTGCTGGTAGTGGCCGTCTAACAACACAAGAAACAAAACAAACACAAACATACTGCTTTCACAAAAGAAAAAAATAATCAACAAATGGTTCATATATCCAAGAGAAAGGACAAAGGCTTTTGATAAAGATACAGCTACGTACAACCACATTTGAGTGTAAAACACAGATTTATCAGTCTGCTTGAATTGAGAAATATTATGTACTGCAAAGTGGAACAGCCAGGCCTACACCACACATTGCCAATTCCTGAACATAGATATCCTATAAACAGCATAGGTTGCTCCTCTAAGCCCCAGAATCCAATACTATGTACCTTTCTTCATGGATCCAAAAGCACGTTTGCACAGTTTTATTTACCTTGCGGTCTTCTGCTTTAGGAGCCACCTGAGGTGTTGTTTCCATATGTTCACCATTCACTGTGGGCAAAATCATGCCCTGGGTGAATTCTGTAAAGACAGGAATGTGCCCATGAAACTAATTAAAAAAATATATAAAAAAAAAAATCAAGTAACTCTTTTAACTGTTCTTTGAAATACACATTCAAAAAGGGCTTCCTGGTTTCTCTCCTGCTCTCACTGGCACCCACAACTTGAAACAGGTTTAAAAAAAAAGAAAGTATACAGACCTCTTTTCACAATCCATTAATTCCTCTTGCCCTCACCACTCTCCACTGAAGGCCATATCCTAACCTGCCTACACTAACAATTAGGAACGTACCCCTTCTTCCTAGCCCAGACATACCAATCGCTATCTTCCACAGCTTGCTCTCACATTAACATTAGCCTTACACTTAGGTAGCTTTTTTCCCCCCTCTCTCACTCTAATATAAATAACAATCACATCTCAATTTTATCTTGCTGCTGTAGACAAAACAAACTAAGCTCTTCCATTTCCTTTCAGACTGTCTTTCCATTTCTCAATCACTGTAGCACAGAGTAAAGTTACTTCTAACTCCATCTTTGATTCACCTTTTTTGACACCAGATGCCAGGACTACACACAGAAACCCAGAGATCTCGAGTTCCCTGTCCTGTCCAGCAGCACTGGCACCTTTATACCTCTACCAGAAACTTCAGCCTCTGTCAGCATCATGCTTTCTTTTTCTCCAGCATTATCACTTCTGCCTTTACTAATTATAAAACAGTTTGCTTTCCTTCCTCTTTATCCATTCGAACTGGCAAAATTTCATACATAGCATAATTTTTTTACGTGTATAATCTTGTACCCTGCAATACTTTGTTCCCATCTATTCTTACTATTTATTCCAGCCCGTAAGATGATACATTTATTCCTGAATAACATATCTCATCTTCCCCTGGGTGTCTGCATCTCCCACTCTGAACACGAAAATTCTTGAAAAAAATCTAAGGGTACAGAAGTTTGATCCTGGAAAAACAGCAGCAGTGGTGGCTTGTACTCAACAAAAGCTGAACATCTAGGGTAATACAGGTGAATGGATATAAAAGGCAACTGTAGTATTCTCAGCCTCTACTAGAAAGCAAAGCCAAACCCAACTGAAGCACGTTGATTTAACTCCAACTGCTGGAAACGGACTTATCTTCTAAAAAATAATTTTGATCCAGATGCTGAGCCAGCTCATTCAATGACACCAAGAAAATCTACGGAGCAATTTCCAGTTGTCAGTTATTCTCAAATACAAATAACAGTAGATGCCTTTACCAGTGTGGCAAAAGAGAAAAAAACCCAAACAAGCTACAAAACAAACAAGCCAGAGAGAAAGCAGCACCTTCCAAGTGAGTAAGCAAAGGCAAGGTCAGATCCTGCCACATGCAGTGACTGATACTCTGGGTCACTTGGGTAGCAAACACACTTTACTGGCTTTATTTTTCCTACAGATGAGCTTCAGTGTGTGAAAGGACATTCTTGGTTTTAAAACATATATGCAAAAATGCTGCTTATGGTTATCACCAAAACCAACCTTTCTGGTCTGTGTCACACTGTCTGGAGACAGAAGTGCTTTTGCCAAATGCTAACCACTCTCAAAGAAGACAGAAAAGTTACTGTTGCTGCTTACACCTTCCTGTTGAGATAGGGTGAGAAACTAATGTTCACTCCTCTCACTACCCATCCCATCCCTTTTTTAGCATTAGCCCATACAGTTTCCCATAACACTTCTCCCTCTGTTACATACCTGTTTTGAGAGTGCTGATGTAAGTTTTAATTGCATCTCTAATTTTTTTTGCACCCTCTTGTTTCATCAGGGTCTTCAAGTTAGTGTCAGGCTCATCTTTAGCAAGGCTGACGTGAATCTGAACAAGAAGGACAAGTGCTGATTAACAAAGCCACAGTTGCACAGTCCTTTTATTACTCAATTCAACATCACAGTTAGACTTTGGCTAAACTTTCACAAGCAGCAGTGCAGTTTTATCAATCTTTCACTTCTCTCTCAGCCTGCAGTAATATACCCATGCACATAAATACCTCCGTGTGCTGCAGAACCCTTCCATCAAGAAGGCAGGCATTAATTCAGTAACGATACAACGTGATGGGGAGAGCACAGGGACATGATGAGAGGAAAGAGTTTTAAACGTAAAGAGGGTAGATTTACACTAGATACAAGGAAGAACTTCTTCACTGTAAGGGCGGGGAGGCAGCAGAAGAGGTTGCCCAGACAGGCTGGAGATGTCTCCTCCCTGACAGTGTTCAAGGCCAGGCTGGATGGGACTTTGATCAGTCTGGTCTAGTGGAAGGTATCCCTGCCAATGGCAGGGGAGTTGGAAATGGATGACCTTTAAGGTCCCTTCCAACCCAAACCATTCTATGATTCTATTCACTTTAGCAGTCTCTAACACTAAAAGGCTCGTACACAGATATACTAAAAAGGGCAACATGGAAGGAAATATTAATGCTGTGCAGATCCCTATTAGAATGGCCAGCAGTATTAGTCTTTAGCTGTACTTACCTCAACTTCATCAATGTCATTTTCATCTGAGAGATTAGGAATCTCCACATAACCTTTGTATTTCACTCCTGTCTTTGAAATGCCTGCAATTACAATTATGTTGTTCAGATCAACATTTCTTACTCTGGCTGCTGTAAAAGCAAACTTATGTTGTATCACAACAAAATACTTCCCTTTATTATTACTTCCTAGATGAGGTAATTCACTTTAATCTTATACTTGAATGCGGCTTTGAAACAGGATGGGAGAACATCACTCACCAGTCCATGCCAGCTTGATAGCCCACTCATAGAAGAAAATAAGTTTTCCTTTGCGGTTGTTAATAGAGGCCTCTCCATCCAGCTTGCTCACTTCTGTCACCTCACAAGTCCCTTCCTCACCCTCCACCCTGACAGGCAGGAGGAGAGTTTTCAGCCGCTCTGTGGACCAGTTAGAGGCATCCCGCTCCGTCCTGCGAGTCAACCAGGCAGCATAAGAATCTGGGACAAGCTACACTGCCAGCACAGACTAGGACT